>JAHBCN010014332.1:0-22950 GCA_019359885.1 Listronotus oregonensis
GTTCAGTTTTTCTTTTTATTTTGTAAATGAAGATTGCGCGATTTCAACCGCGCTGCTGCTTCAATTTTTCTGCCCCCAAACTTCCTGTATATTTTGAGTAATTTTGAAAATGTTTTGTTTCATAATGACGTTTAATGATATTCTTTGAGAACGGCTATGCTTTCATTCAAATCAAACATGCGCCTTGTTATGGACTCAATTCGAAAACTGAATTTCCACTGATCTTTGAATTTTCTGCATTACTATAATTTTTCGTTTTTTTTCCATATAAATTCACACACAAAAGCAACAATTCAAATCAAAATACTGTTATAAAGATGTCTTAAACTTAAAAGCACAAACACGTTTTAAGGAGGTATGCAAATTTTTTTTTAACAACAGTGTCATAGGAACTGACTTGTGGTTGCGCCCTATTCTTTATATTCCAATTAGTGCCATCTAGAAGTGAGTGGAAGACACCAGAACTTTCTCGAAGCAACGAGATTATTCTGTACGTGCTATTAGGGTTTGTTAGGATAGAAGGTACCCCCTATTTCCGCTTGTGTCCACCAGATGTCTTCCGTTACTCCTCATGGCCGTACTCTACGACTAATTTAGAAATTCAGATAATGACGGAAAAATTTAAAAAATATGCAGTGTTGCCGTTTTGCGGACGTCCGTTTCCCCTTTTTAAACGGTTGTGTTTTTTTTCGGTTTTTTTTTCATCAGTGGACTATTTCACTTTTAAACCGGCAACAATGATAATAGGTTTTGGCCCCCCGGAACTTACTCAAGTAATCTTTTGGCCTAAGGCTGGAAAGTTTGGACCCCCCTGATCTGGGGATCCCACCAACCTAGTGTTTGAAGAAGCTTATTTTACCTATTGTGTTCCATATTTGTTCACGCCCTGTAGTAAGCGGTGCCACAGACGAATTTATGTTGCCAAGAGACCCCTTTTTTATGTGAAATTGGGCTATTAGTATTTTCTTTAAAGTTGTCTTTAAAAAGAGCGAATAATAGAAACTTAAGTTTTGATACAGGGTTTAAATTTAAAATATTTTTTCCTTATAAGTTTTTTTGAGAACACCCCTTGTTGAAACATCGCTAAAAGATAAAAAAAAATGTTTCAGAAAGAAATGTATCCTTAACTCTAGGTTAACTTTCGTAACATAAAAAAAAAAAACCTTTCTTACAGTTAAATTTTAAAGAACAGCTAAATTTGCTACCTTCTCAAAAAATATTGATTTACTGGGCAATAGACGTCAACGGATTTAATGTTTAAAAAGTCACAATGCGGTCTCTGTCTGCTTAAATCAGAGTATTTATTAATGTTAAAATAAATTTCCAACCTTTTGATTAAAAGCAAATTACGTTTTGTTTTTTATTTCTATGTAAAAGACACATTTTTTTTTAAAATTACATTTGACCTATAAACAATTATTCATTTAAAAAATATCATTATAGTTTATATTTTGTGTTGTAAAAGAGACAAACATTCCATATTCCAGGAATTATGATTGCGGCCGTTGTGCCCCTTCAGGGACGGATGGGCTCTAAAGTTATTACCGGGCATTTGGAGTGATGCGGCGCCATAAGAATTTTATCTTTACCCCCCCCCCCCCTCCCTAATACACATATATAAAGTAAATTCACCTTTTTTTTTATAAAGTATATTTATATTACTGAGAACACAAAAAAAAAAAATTTTTTTTAAAAAACAAGTAATAATACATTTAAAGTAGCAATATTTTTTTAATAGTTGCTAATTTTTCAACCGTCGATTATCTCTTTAATATTGAGATTATGAAGGATTTCTTTTTTAACCCCATAAGCATAAAAATGGATAAAAGTTCTTGACGTAAAATAGTTCGTAGACGATTTTTGATGTATTTCAGTTTTGAAAAACAGCGTTCACAGGCCACTTGAGTAATGGACTGCATTGCGAGATATTTATATCAAAACCAAAATGAATAGGCACTCATAAGTCATAACCTGTTAATAACTAAATCTGCAGAAATATTTGTTATTTTATCGTTCTCAAAGGGGATTAGAAACAAAGCTTCCAAATTCTGCTCATCTTATCAAAAAAAATTGTTGTCAAGTCAGGTCAGTCCATTAAACAGTGATTATTACTTCTAATTTATTATTATTTTTTTTATTTAGCCGTTTAGGCTTTGAGGCTTGGGAGGGCCATTTTTAAGAAACCTTACAAGGCCCTAGAAACTTCCAGTATCCCGGTGGGCCAGCAGGCGCCTGCCTACAGTTATCTAATACTACCCGGGTTTTTTGATAAACATCGATTCAGTTTCAAATTCGAATTACTATAAACAAATTTTGGCGACATACCGCGTTGAAAATTATTAGGACAGTTAACATGCCGGTTTATTTTGGCGAGAGCCGGTAACGTAGGGGATGGTGTTATGACGTCACTATTACGTCATTTTTTTGTACCCAGTATTCACCGCTATCGACACTAGTCGGGAGGAGCCTTAATAATGGTTATGTCAAGTGTCTAATTAATATAATGGAGGATTCGCAGCCATTCTATTGTTTTGGTTCTTGTTATGTTTTTTTTACTATGGTTTACCAACTAGAATGATTGCAGATTTTTCGATTTATTAGTTAATTCCCAAATGGAGGAATTAGTACAATTATATTTAAATCATAGAGAAAAAGATTTACTTGTTACAGTTGACTTGAAAACAACTAATATCCTATTCTATTGAATGGAAAATTTGGTTTATATCTTATTTTTCCGAATTATTTCTTAACTTGCCAAAGACCTTACATTTGGACTTAAACTTAAAAGTGTATTAAACAATATGTAAGTTGACACAAGCGTGAAATACGTAAAACGTTTCGTTTTTGCGAAGATAGGCGGGTTAAGCACGGTTAGAATGGTGGGGGAATAGAATAGGGGGAATAGGGAACCAATATGTATTCGCTAGTCATTACCACACATTAAAAATTCACGTTGAAATCAACAAATTTATATCGAAAGAAGTCAAATTAAACACGATCTACTGGTTGGGGAGTGAACGTTTTCCTGTTTGACTGGTTAACATTGTCAAAGGCGCCGCGCGCCGACTTTAGTTCAAGGTTAGCCGTCGATACTCTCGCATGTGAGTGTGCTGCGCACACCCATTGGCGCGCTCCAGTAAAAAAAAAATCAGTGTACGCTGGACAGATAATCGGCGCCAAGCGACTAAATAGCGTCTTATCTGCGCGTTTTTCGACTGTCACGCAAGCCCTTTGCATACGCTTATTTTTTTTTTGAATTTTTGTAATTATTATATAAGAGAGTTATTTTTCTTCAACGTACCGGCGTTTAAAGTACCCAAAATCGCGGCGGCGCACCGGGCATTTGCCCGCGCTTTTTCATCCGTCACTGTGCCCCTTTAACAAAACTACTGTGTCAATGTGACTATACATTCAAGGGTGGATCCAGGGGAAGTCATTAAGACCATGATTCCCCTCAATGGGCTGGGTCTAGGTCGACCGCGGATAATTTTTCTAATATGATTGATAAATTTAATACTTAATTAATTTTAAATAGGCGTTTTTATTTCATTAAAACTGTTAAATAACTCGAAAACAACTATAAATTGCTAATAGACAACACTCCAGTTTCAGCAATTATAAACGAATATCGGCTGTGGATGGTAAAATGGCAGTGGAATCAGAATATTCGGTAGTCGATATTTTTTATCTTGGGATAGTCCACGAAGGTAAAATCTCTGAAATTTATTACTGTAATCGAATTGGAGCTTATCCTGACTGAATACCAACTATGTGACACCTTACCCCCTGACTGAAAGGATGGATTCGCCCTGGTATACATTTGCACCTTAAGTGCCTCTTCGAATCGGCATTTATTGCCAGTGTGGCAAGTATCTTTATCAAACAAAACAATTATACCTACTAGTTTATATTGTTGTTAAACAGATTTATTGTAAATATAAGTGTCTCTAGTTTAATAAGCCATCGATTGCCTGCAAGAGGACTAGTACATTTTTAATGAAAAGTTCTTACTTAATATGTCAACCAATTCCCATCGTTATTTAATCTGCAGATCGATCTATATTGTTTAAAACAATTTTTGTATTGTATTTAAACCAGTATTGGTAATAACATAATACCAAATACTGTCACGTGCGTGGACTTTTTCAGGGCGTGTGCAAAATTAACTATTCAGGTAACAGTGCATTTTCGATTTTTTTAAGAAAACAAAAAAGAAAATAATTCGCATTTACAACTTGAACTCCGCGTTAGGAATAACAAATTAAAATTATGATAAATAAACAAACAATAACGGGTTGATGGGGATTTGCATAAAAGGTATAACTTTCACAATTTTAAATAGAATCTATAAGTCATAGATGTACTGTTAATAATATATAAGTTTTTACCTTGGGAGTAAAAGTCTAACTTGTTTCGATTTATTTTTGGTATTATTAATTGTTTTAGTCTTATCTTTAGTAGTTTTGATAGTTTAATAATGAGTTTGTTTTATCTTTCTTATCTTCGTAACACATTTTACACACATGTTAAAGTTATTTTTGTAGGCGAAAAAGCTTTCTCGAGAAAATCTGATCCGGCCAAGTTCCGGTCTGACGCACGTAGTGTGTATATTACACGAAAGGCTCAGCGTATCTTTCCCCTATCATAACTACGTTTTTTTTACATAAGGGTATGAGATTTGGTATACCGGGTGATGCGTCGCCGAGCGGAACATAGGAAATCCCATGTAAATTTTAAGGGGGTTAATTATTGGCTCTCCTGTACATTTTACAGAAAAAATGTAAGATAACTTTTTAAACAAACCAATCTGACAATTATTCAATAGGGTATTTTCACTCAATTGATATTGATAATGTTGTGTGTAAAAATTAAAAGTAGAAACACAATTAAGCAAAACCTGCTAAATAACACGGAAAAATACAAACCCCTTACTTTTCTATTTAAGGTTTAATTATCATTGTAATTTAAGTAGCCCGCCACTCTCCTAACCAATCAAATTCAACATGGATGCCAAGTCTGTTTAGGAACTATCGATATCGACAATCGTATCGATTTTAACGAAATGCTTAAATGCAAAATGCTTTTTAGACTTTACACTAAAACACAGCCAGACTACCTAAATAGTTTCAATTGGAATAAAACATAAAAACTTACATCAAAATGGTTTTCACAACAATAATAGGCATGCCCTTTGGGCATTTTCTCAATGCCTACAGCAGCACACCAGGCTTTTCTCCTATCGTCTTGTTTTGGAAGAGAAAAGAATATTTTTGAAGATCCTAAACTCGGCCGGCTTCTGGCTTCGCAAATAATAACAATACACTTTTTCATTTTGAATAAAATAACGGAAATTTACTTGTAAAAAGGGTTCATATCAAGGAAAGTTTGGCGATAATAATAACTATAGAAATAAATTGAAATATTTGGAAAGAACACACATTATTTACAAATTAGAAATTATTAATAAATATTAGAAGTTACAGGTTATACAGGTTGACATTGACAATATGACAATTGACAGGAAACGCCAACTTTATAGATGTTGCGCATATCGATATTTGATGACAGGCGTATTGAATAACAAAAAGCTGACAAACAAAGCAGAAATTCCACCAATAGAAAATTTAGGGCCGTGACGTCACGGGATTACAAAATTCAAACTTAAAATTGATTTTTAAGGCATTTCCGGGGGCCAAAAAAATCGGGAAAAAATATTTTTGGCCTTTACTTGCATGTGGCTTTGCAATAAGCTAATAAAAAAAATCATGAAAAACGCCTATTAAATGTATTTGCAAAATTACCAAATTTTCGGTTCAGGTAAAACCAAACAGGCACCAGTAAAATGAATATTGTCCCTGACATGAGAAAAAGTATCAATAAGTCAGTGACAGTCGGTATTTGAAAAAAATATGAATAATTTAATCGACGAAAAAGTATCTATAATTAAGTGGCAATAGGCGGAAAACAGTTTTAGAGCAGTATCTTAAATGTTTTCAGTTTATTTCCCCATCAATTCCATTCCGTCCATTTTAACTATTAAACGTATTGTCAGTAAGTTCGAGTCCAAAGGTACCGTCATAAATAATTGTAAATATTCAACTCAGAATATCGAAAATAGAGCCAAATAAAGAGAAAACAGAGATTCTAATATTCTACTGAGTGTGGAGGAAACTAAAATGGTTATTAGATACGAGGGTTCTTGGGTAAGAGGTAAATAAACATCATGCAACGGTATTGCGCACTTTGAAAAAACACAAATATTATTCGTATAAATTCGAAACATCAAGAGCTGCAGGAAGCAGATGAAGAGCGAAGAATGGCATTTTGTTTTGAAATGATGGAAAGAGCAAATACGATAGGAATTTTTTAAGAAATATTTGTTTTATTAATGAATGTACATTCACCCTCAACAATAAACCAAATGTTTAGAATTGTCGGTATTGGAGCCAAGAAAATCAACATCGCTTTGTTCATACTCGGACACAATATCCCCAAAAAACAAATGTTTTGTGTGGGTCATCGGACACCATATCATTGGACCCTTTTTTATATACTATAACCTGACAGCCGAAACCTATTTGGACTTATTTCAAAATCAAATTGGACCCGCCTTGGAAGAAGTTGTTCAAGAAAATCAAATGATCTGGTACCAAATGGATGGTTGCCCCGCCCATAATGCCCGTATGGTTAGAGAGCACCTGGAAAATGCAATATTATTGGTCCACGATACCAAATACTTTGGCCAGCCAGGTCACCTGCTCTTTCACCGAATGACTTCTTTCTGTGGGGTCACTTAAAAAGTGTCATTTATAAAAGAGTAAAATTTGAGAATCTAACCAGCTACAAAACGCTATTTCTTTAGAATGTAATAAGCTTAGCAACGTTAGAAATGAATTTTATGATCGGTTGGGATATTGTTTAGCTGTTAATGGGGGGTTGTTTGAACATTTGATTAATTAATGTTTTTAAGTAATTCTCTATTATTTTTAAAGAAGTTATTGTATTTTATTTTATTTTATTTTTCCACATAGGTAAAATATTAAGAGTTCAGTTCTCTCTTTTTTCGGATCTATTTTCGATGTTTTAAGTTAAATATTTACAATTATTTATGGCGATGGCTTTGGACTCGAATTTACTGACAATACGTTTAATGGTTGAAATGAAACAGATTGGCTTGATGGGAAAATAAATTAAAAATATTTCAGATACTGCTATTGGTTTAGTTAAATTCTAGTATGATAAAATTATTTTTTTAATGATCGATAGTAATAATTGTTATTAGTTAAACTTAATTGATACATTAAATAAAGGTTTGTTTTTACCTAAACCGATAATTTGGTAATTTTGCAATTACATTTAATTGAATAATTCAAGATTCGCTTATTAAATTTTTTTGAAACTTGGAACGAGGGTTTGTCAGATTGGTCTCTTCAAAAATTTATCTTACATTTTTTCTGTAAAATGTACTGGGGAGCCAATAAATTTACCTAAGTAGGCAGTAGAAACGTAAAATTTGGTATATAAGTAGGTTTTAGGACACATGTACTTGGGAAAAATTCTGCACATTTCTACTAGGGACGCCTTGACACAGGCGGTAATATCATATATTTAGGGGGTATTTTAAAAGTTTGCAATCTGACTGAACTTGAGTTTTTGAGATAATAGAAAAATTTTTAATAGTCATAGAAAAAAGTGTCATTTATAGAGTAATTGTGCTGTGCTAAAGATCTTGAACAGGGCCATCTTCTAGCTATTGGGGGCCCTGGGCACTTTAGAAGAATAATGGGGCCCTGTTTCAATGATAGCGGAGGACTATTTCATTATGGCAGGCAAAAAAATAGATGGTTGGTTAGCTTTAGGGTGCAGGTTTGTTTTGTACAATGTTATCATAAAAAACATACATATTCTACTGTTATCTGTAATATTGGTTATCCGTTGGTGAGCTGACCGAAACTAGGGGGCCCCATGGATCGTATGGCCCTGGACACTTGTCCAGAGTGCCCAGCGGGAAAAACGGACCCGGTCTTGAGTTGACTTTTGATGATACTACAACTCTGATGTAATGGCATTAACAACGATTTCATACTACTATAAACTGGTCAGGTAAGGTGGTTTCTAAAGTAGAACTTAAATCCAGATAAAATAAAAGGAAGGATCACTACACCATAGGAAATACCAAAAAATATTGTCGCACTTGTAATCATTTTTTAAAATCTGAGGACAGTACACGGAGGCTGACTATTAACATGCCGTGGGTGTCTTAAGTGTGGTAAAAGGGAGTTTGTTCACACAGGACTTAAATATTTGATTTGGAGAAGGGAAAACTTTTGCGGGTAGCAGGTTCCATGGTCTGGGCACTCTAGAGATGAAGAAACATAGAAAGGGGAGGTTTGGGAGCTCCCAAGTTGGACTGTAAAATGAGGCATAAAAGTGGCACTACGTGTTGACTGCTGCTAGAGGAATTGTACTGTAGGAGGCGCTATTCCCCAGACATAAGCACAATACTCTAAAGAGAGTTTGATTTGGAATACATACAGCGCAGACTATACAGATTTAAGGCAAAAAAGAAATATGGGCTTATAAGTTAAAATCCAGGCATGATTTTTTATGCAAGCAGGTTTTTATTTACTAAACAAAAAAATTAAGATTTTACCTTTCCGACCCCGAAATCAGGTCCGAAAGACACTAATTTCAACAATCTTTGTACTTCATATTTAGTCGAAAGATTAGGCTCTACCTACAGAGCAAGGTATACTGACCAACAAGGCACGAGATCCCCCCCGTATATTTCATTTATTGTACTCAGAAAAAGAAAAAAAAATCCACCAAACATACCCATGCAAAATAAAGGCTAAGTTTTAATCAGAAAAACGTGGCCTCTTAAAGTACTGAGATCTGGCCATAATTTGTTTTTTTTTTTTACTTGGTTTTCGATCTATCTGGAGAAGTTTAAACTTTCTTCTACGTCTGCTTTTTTTCCTAACGTGCTTAGAATGTGTAACCTGCAAAAATACTTTTTTATCCTCCAAATTTGTAAATCTTTACCCGTATTTACATAATAAACTGCCGCTAACTTCTTTTTAAACCCACGCTGCATTGATACTTAGGCTCAAAACGTTCGTTGACTGTTTTTTTGTAAAAAAACATATAGAAATGTATGACCCAATAACATACAGTTTAGGAATGAAAAACTGCATGAAATTAAATTAAGTCAATTGAAAACAGAACCGACCGAAAACAATTTTCCATGCCACTAAATCGAGTACATTTACTGCATTCGAATCAATCTTTCTATTCAATGATTAGTCGTAAATAGTTAAGCCTATTTTAAGAAGTTATGCACCATAAAAGTAACAGTATAATATGATATAGTTCTACTTAAAACCATTTTAGGTAAGAAGATCAATTTAAGGAAATGTAACCTATAGCGTTAACAACACGAACGGTAATTCGAAGATAAATGTCTCGTTCGCCTTACGCCTTATGCACTAAAGCTTTATTGTTTAGGAAAAGATGACTTATAAAGGAAATTTTGTTTTCTAAGGTGATTTTGCTCAAAATGTTTTAGCCAGAAGTTTTGAATTCCCCCAAAAATTTCTTTTTTTGTTTGGCAACAAATGTAATATTGCATGTTTACGGATTTGTTTTTTGGGTTACTTGCAAAAATTTTAGAAAGGTATACCCTTTGGAAAAGAAATTCCGGCCAACAAGTCGGCTACGAAACAGATTGTATTTTTAAATTTTTGGAACAATATTGACTTTTTCTTATTTCTGTTTCAGGCGATCTGCCAATTTGTACGGGTCAATAGGGGTAAGCAGGCGCAGTTCGCTAAATCCCGGGACAAAGACCGAAGTGGTCCCATTTTCAAAAAAAATTTAAGGCAATCCCAACAAAAACATACTAACAACATGGCCTATTTAAATATGTGATAGAATGACAAGATGACTGCGGCGACAGCTGTTCATTTTTTTTTATTTACTTTCAAATATTGCGTCCTTTTTGTCATTTAAGATCGCTTTAAACCTAACAGGTTGATCAGGTTCTTAAGGCGCGTTTACACCAAAGTGGACAACAAAAAGTTGACCAAAGATTCTTTGTAGAAAACTAAAAGTTTCCTAAGTGACTCTCAATTTTAAGCAAAAGTGGAAATTTTTTAGAAAACAAAAGTTGTCTTCTAATTTAGAAAAACAAGTGGAAAACTGGTTCCAAAAATCGCACGAAGGTTCAGTGTAGTTCTCTTTTCTATTTTCTACAAAATAGTTGCCGCAGCGCGCACACAAATATTTCACTTTTTTTTGTCAACTTTTTGTCTTTACCGACACCCGCGGGAAACCAAAATTTATGAAAGATTGTCTCTCTACAAGTGGAAGACAGAAAGAAGTTGCTGTATTTTGTGAAACTTAGTAATAAACTTTGGTGTAAATGCGGCTTTATCGAAACCACCTATTTTAAAACTTTTAACACACAACAAAATCAAGAAGAATAAACACTGCCAAACGAATAAATTGAAAATGAAGTTTGTTGAGAAGCTTTTGATTGGTTACACTTATTTTTTTTTATTTGGCTATACAAATGCATTTGTTTGTATTTCTTATTTTATTCCTTATGTTATTTTTATTTTGTCTAAAAAAAATAAAATAAATATAATAAACTAGTATTTCGCTGGTGGCTTCGCTCGCGGGTACCTCGCGATTTTGGCTTTTTTTCCCTAACTCACGGAAAAATTTCCCTAACGTTTTTAAAAATATTCTATATACAGGGTGTCCCAAAAGTAATCGGACACAGAGCAACAGCAGTTTTCCTTAGGTCAAAATAATGTAATTTACGTAAACTTGCCTTATCCCAAAGTTGATAATAACTAAGATACAGGTTTTTAAACTTTTAATTTTGTTTTCGTTTTTTCGTAATAATTTCATTCATTCTAATAATGACATAGTGGTTCTAAATTGGGGCTTCGGTGGTTCTTTGAGACGAGAAATTCAAATTCGTCCATACTTTTGATGTTGCTAGTAGAGGGCGCCAGCTACGGCCTACCGCACTTGTTTTAGATGGCATAACTTTTATAAGCTTAGTATATTAACCTGTTTATTAAAAAATAAGTTACGGTAATTCCTTTTGCATCAAAAATGTATACTTTATTTAAGTCTCTAGGAGCAACTGTTTTCGAGATAAACGCACTTTAAAGGACCCGCAATTTTTTATGGAAAATGGGTTTTGGCCAATTGTTTTTAAACTTTGCAAAGTAATAGTTCTCAACACCCTAATCAAAAGTCTCTAAGGGCACAAAACCCGAAAACCCCTCTAACCCCCCAAAATCACTCTCAAAGGTTCCCAAATCCCCAGTGACTTTGGAGGGTGATTTTGGGGGAGTTAGAGGTGTTTTCGGGTTTTGTGCCAGTTAACACTTTTAATCAGGGTGTTGAAAACTATTACTTTGCAAAGTTTAAAAACAATTGGTCGAAACCATTTTCCATAAAAAAAATGCGGAGTAATTTAAAGTGCCTTTATCTTGAAAACAGTTGCTTCTAGAGACTTAAATAGAGTATACATTTTTAATGCAAAAGGAATTATCGTAACTTATTTTTTAATAAACAGGTCAATATACTAAGCTTAAAAAAGTTATGTCATCTAAAACAAGTGGGGTAGGCCGTAGCTGGCGCCTTCTACGTAGCAACAGCAAAAGCATGGATAAATTTGAATTTCTCGCTTAAAAAAAACCCCGGATCCCCAATTTTGTACCGCTATATCATTTGGTTAAGAAATTATTTAAAAAAAATGAAAACAAAATTAAAAGTTTGACATCCTGTATCTTAGTTATTATCAACTGCAACGGCAAGTACTGATTTACCTTAAATTTAGGAAGTTTTAATGTAAATTCAAGTAGGTATTGCTTTGTAATTCGATATTGGAAGCTATATGAAACGGAACCAAAACTACCAAAGAAATATCTAGTACATCTCTCTAAAAAATAAAATATGCATTAGAAATTGGGATCCTTGGTTTTGTTTACACTTTGGTTTTAATTTGTTATTAGTATTCAGTTCGTTGGCGCCATTCTAGTGCAGCAAAAACACTTGTTCTCCTTTTCGTAAAGGACGTCTACCTTACTAAGATTGTAATTCATATTTTGTGTATGCAATAAGGCACCAATATGAATTTATAAGTGCTGCAATACATTACTTAACACCAGTTTAGTATGCGCTTGAAATTATTTGAATTATTAGATGTAGAACTTATAAATATTAATGTAGCACAATGGTGTATTCATTAACTGACACATAGAGTATGTTTCTTAAAATGTTTCTTAAAAAAATAGTATTCTTAAGAATGGTATATGCAACAAATTAGGTTGATTTTTTAAAGAAAACCTTGTTTTACGATAAAATGTAAAAAAATGACAATGAAACTTTTTTGTTAAGTTCTTTGATTAACAGAGTTCTAACTGAGTATTAAAAAATAACACGTCGGTAAAAGAAATAACACAGTAATGTAACACTTACCAACAATGACATATAAACAAACATTATATTTGTCATAAATGACTTCTGTCAAAATAATATCTGTCTAAGAAAAGCATCTGTTAAAATGACTTCTGTAAAAATTGACATTTATATAAATGACATCTGTACCAAATAACTGGGGTCAAAAATAACACCTGTCAAATGAAAAATCTGACAAAAAGATTTTGACTTTTTGATTTGCGAAGCTCGTCACAAAAATATTAAAAACATATGCCAGACAAGTGAAGATAAGGCATGCCTACTTGCTATTTAGGCCCCTGAAAATAATGCTTGGATTAACGCACTTTCATCTTCGTCCTTGGGACATTTGTTATAAAACAAAACATTCCATATTTCAATCGCTCTTAGACTTGGTCTGCCTGTGTCTGGAGAGCACACCTGCGTTTGCGGTGAAAATGCTGATATTTATGGCCTACATGGGTTAAGCTGCAAAAAAAGCGCAGGGCGTTCTTCTAGATACAGTCAGATAAATGACATTATCAAGAGAGCTCTGATTTTAGCTGAAAATCCTTCTGTGTTAGAGCCTCTTGGAGTTTGCAGAAGCGATGGAAAACGTGTTGATGGAATGACCTTAATTCCCAGGAAATATGGAAAACAATTACGTTGGGACGCTACTTGCAGCCATACACTTGCAAAATCCTATTTGGACAAAACTTCTTATTTAGTAGGTGCGGGCGGTGCGGCTGCTCGTCTTGCCGAGAATAAAAAACATCTAAAATATAAAGTGCTTGAAGACCGCGTTATCTTTATTCCTTTTGCTGTTAAAACTTTTGGTCTTTTGGGTGATGAGGCTAAGGATTTTAAAAATAAAATTTGCAAAAACATTCCATGCAAAAAATCTCGAAGTTCTATTATCCAAAAAATTGGTTTAGCTATGCAACGGGATAATGCAGCATCGGTCCAAGTCCAAGAAGACCTAGGACTTGACGAAGTTTTTTATTTTTAAATATATATTTAGTTATGTAGTTAATTCTAGAATATTGTTATTTGGTATTTATAACATTAGATATTTTAATATTAAAAAATATAACAATAAAAAAATGACAAAAAGTTTTTTTTTAAATACTAACCTTAACGGACTTCCACAATCCTTTAAAATCAAGTAATAGAAATACTCAGATGTATTTGTGTATCATTGCCTCAAAAAGAAAAAGAGGAGGTACATATCATATTATGAAGTAACTTTAATCGACTTAACGTCTCTGACTGCATCCCATTAAAGCACTACAAATTTAAAGAAATTATAAAAGTTTAGAGTTTGTAGAAAAAGTAAAACAAAGTTAAACCAAACATACATAACCTTTAAATAGAAATATTACTAGCAACCTCTTTTTTATTACAATTCAGAAATAAAATGTTACTGATGGGATTGTTTTTATTCGTATAATGATTTAGCTCAAGAAAGGCAATAATGGACGACAAAGTCAAATTTTGATTAGAGTAATTGTTTTAAATCCAATAAAATTTAGAGATAGAGTGCCACTGTCATGATTTCTTTTGTTTATATAAGGTTTTATCTTAAGTCAGACAATAGCGGACAATTAGATAAAGTTTTAAATGGTTCAATTGCGTTAAATCTGTTTAAATTCAAACATGGAGTGCCATTGATGTGATTGTTTTTGTTGGTATAATTTTCTATGTCAATTTTAGCAGTAATAGACTACAAAGTCAAATATAATTAAATTAATTGTTTTAATATTTTTCACACAAAGCAGACTTTTTGAAAAACGCTGTATACGTAGTTGAAAAAAACTGAATGTATGGCGCAATTTTGTATGTTTTTTCAACATTCGTAGGGTTTATTCAACTCTGCCGCATTTCCTTCAATAATTTTCACTTACGTCAAGCCACATCACTTAGTAACATAAGTTTAATTATTATTGTATGTATTTTTAATGATTAACATGATACATAGTTACATAACCAGAAAACAATAGTTATAAGAAAGTTTATTGGTTAGTGGTTAATAATACAAATTTACTTAAGCTTAGTATGTATATGAAACATGCATATTAGTTAGCAATTATACATTATAATTTTTTTTCTTTAAAATAATTTGGTTGAAATTATCTTTTAACCTGAGTTTTAAAAGAAATATAAAAACCTCTGATTTAATTTTTAATATCGGTTTTAGTTAGTTAACCGAAAATTTAATTAACTTATTAAAAAATATTTTATTTTTTGTTTTTGTTTAATTTATCTGGGCTTTGTTAAATCTATATGCCATAAAGTTTTTTTAAACTATACTACGCTTTTTTTAGTTCTTGTTTTTTATCTGTTTTAGTTTTATTTATATTTGGTTTGTAACTATTTATTTGGTTAAAACATTTTGTCTTAAACTTTCTTAATTTTTTAATGTATATTTTTTCTTGTCATTTTTCCCTAACTGTTCTTATTTTTCTTGTCTTTTGATATCTTAACTGCAATTTATTTTTATCTTTAGTTTTATTTCCATATTTAATTTATTTTATTTTTGATCAAAAATTTTTATAATTTTAATTTTATCATTTTTTATTTAATAATTATCTTAAATGGTAAAGGACTCTACATTTATTTGGTCTCTTATTTAGCTAGTTATTTCGCAATATACGAACCGAGAAAATGCCGATCAAAATAAGTCTTAAAGGAAAGTTTGGCCTTTCGGTCAATTATAAATAGTGATGAGCGAGACCGGTCTTGGTCTTGCGGTCTTGGTCTTGGTCTTGCAGCAAGAAAGACCAAAGACCAAGACTGCCTTTTCTTGCAAGACCAAGACCAAGACCGAGGTATGCAAGACCAAGCCAGACCAAGACCAAGACCGAGGTGTGCAAGACTACGCAAGACCAAGACCGACCTGCAAGACTCTTGCACTTCTGCAATTTTTGAAATTGTACTATTTTATTGTTATATTTAATATACAGAGGCATTTCATACAGACATGACAAAAACTGTGTCAAGAACTGTCAAAAGGGGGCGATTATTTAATGGGAAGAGTCTCTTAAATAAAATTATAATTAAATCGATCACTTTGTTTTTAGTTCTATAGTTCTTTAACAACGATTACGAATAAATTTAATAACATGTTTCAAAAATAATGAGATGGTGACTCAATGGTCCGACAAAGCTTGACATCTCCGAAATCGTTTACGAGACAGAAAAACTAGAGTACAAAAGTTATGGAACCCGAATATTACTTTCATAATTTTATTTTTTTTTAAATTAGCTATCAAGTGATGTACTTAAGGGTGGATCAAAAATCTCAAAATTCAGAAATACATTATTTTTGTTTTACACTGTAAAAGGTAGCCATTAATTGCTTCTTAAAATTAAGATAATGTGAAAGTAATGGATTAATAAAAAATATATTTGCCATATGATAAAGGAATACTTTTTATATAAATGGATTGTAAAAATCACTTACGGTTTAGACGGAAAAGTCAAAACCAAAAAAAATATTTAAAAACCATCTAGGTCGACATTGTTCCTATATAACTACAATTTCCAGCATAATATACAGGGTGGCGATTTTTTCTAAATTGTTTTTTCCCCATAAATTTTTTATTTTGGGGAAAATAGCTAAAAATAAGGGAGTTTTCTTGGTGGCAGTGGAATAATAGAAAAATTATGGAATAGTAAATAATTTTACATTTTATGCCCTTTTTGTCTATAATTTTTGTATGTTTAGTTTTTCACTATAACGATTTAGGAATTCGACTTTGTCACACTATTGGGCCCCCTTGTAACTGCAGATTGTTTATAAAGTATTTCTACAAACTTTGTACGACAAATTCCTAACCAATTTAAAGATAAAAAGTTCATATAAACTAAAATGTTTTTTTAAATAACTTTTTTTTTTTTTAATCAGAAACCAATGATTACATATCAGAATTATTTTCCTATATTTCACATCTGGTTGAAATTAAAAGTCTTTTTTCTGCTCACAATCCCAGTTTTTTTTTTAATTTTTCTCTTCTTCAAGAAAATTTATATAATTCTTATCCCTATAATGTTTCTATATGCTACCAAATGAATAAAAGAAGGTTGTTTTCTTAATTTAACCAAAAAAAAAGAGCGCTATAAAGGGGTGGATTTACCAAAAGGCTAAGTAGGCTGGAAACCTAGGGCGGCACATATTATGGGCGGCAAATTTACTATTAATTTTAAAAAATTGTAATGGTAAATTATATTTTTAATATTTAGTGAATAGATAAAAAAATTCTGAAATTTGTTTGTTTTAAAGAATTGTTAATTAATTTTCTGTATGTTTTACTTTTGTTAAATTTGTTTTATAATTTTTTATAAGAATTACTACTTTTAAAAAATAATTTTTTATAAAAATTACTACATTTAAAAAATATTGACATATTAGGGCGGCAAAAATTTATTAGCCTATGGGCGGAAAAAAATTAAATCCGGCCTGGCGCTATAAATAAAAAAACGCCTTTATTAAAAATATGCTTTTAAATCAAATAATTTAAATGCACGTTTAAGATTAAAATTGGTATATTTTAAAATTTTAAAGCAAAAAATATAGTCCCCATCTTGATTTATATTTAAGTATTAAAAAGATATATTTTATTCAAGATTGCTTAGTTTAAATTATCACTACCAAAAAAAAGCAAGACAAGCAAAACTCTTTCAGCAAGACCAAGACCAAGACCGGGTAGTGCAAGACCAAGACCAAGACCAAGACCTTCTTTTGGCTTGCAAGACCAAGGCCAAGACCAGGCTTGCAAGACCAAGACCAAGACCAAGACTAGCCCTGTCTTGGTCTTGGTCTTGTTTTGCTCATCACTAATTATAAAAATAAAGAAAAGTATGACATATATATTAAAGAATATACAGGGTGTCCGGGACATAGGTGGAAAAAAATTACGCGAGATTACTGACTTAAAAATCGGTCGATTTATGCCAACTAAGTTATATTTGAAATAACTTCTTTTATCCGTAAAAAACGTCAAAAATTAAAAATAAATATTTTGTTTAAATGTGCTAAGTTGTAATGTTTTGTGGGGTGTAATTAAACCCTATAAAAAACGAACTTTAAGGTCACTTTTAAAAGAATTTTCCATAGCCTATTATTAAATGAGGATTTACAATTCTCCATTCCACTAGAAACACAAAGTTCTGTATTTCAAACGGAAATATATGCTTAACTGCACTGTGAAAAAGAAAATAACAGGAGGGCTTACAAAAACAAGCGGATCTGCATAATAACAGACATCCGGGAATCACTAGGGGCACTTGTAACCCCAAGGTAACGTCCAAGCTGACATGGGAATGCCAAAAAAACTGCAAGTCCTGGGAGAACGCAACAGGGTAACTTCTCTGTGGGTACCAGAACATTCGGGAATAGAAGGCAACGAACCTGCCCTTGGAGTGACCAAAACCACAGCACGAGGGCAAACCAGTAAATGGATCCGAAACAAACACGAGGAATACTAGGGGAGCCTCAGTGGAATAAGAGTCTCCATCTCAATTTAAAATTCATTTTATATTTAATTTGGACCATTTCTACTGATGTTTTCTAGTTTCGTACATTCGCGTTTCGTACACGTAATTCTTTAATCAATTGTATGATTCTCGTTTCGTACACAAACCATTGTGACGACACAACTAACCATCTAAATAAATACTATATTAAAAATTATTAATAAGTTGTTAAAAACTTTTACGTAGGGATAATTTAGACAAATTTAAAAGCCCTTTGTTCTGGTCGGTCAGGGTTAGTTCTGGTTACTTAAAGCGGCTTTTTATTTTCTCCAATTATATTTCAGGCATGATAAATAACTAAAAGTAGGAGCAGTAAACTTTTTTGTTTAGGTCGCAATTCTGCCATGACTTAAGCTGCATTTACAATGCAATTCGAACTCCAAGTTGAGGTGGAATTGGCTTGCTTGTCATATGGGGCAGCACGTTAGCATTTACAATGGGAAAAATTTAAATTGTAAATGCTAACGTGCTGCCACCATATTAAAAGCAATTCCACCTCAGTTCGAATTGCATTGTCAATGCAGCTTATAAAAAGAAGGTAAATTGAATTCAAATCTGCTCTCCAGTTCTAGTCTTATGGAGTTGTGGTTAGTAAAAGCGGCTTTTTATTTTTCCCATTTTATTTTAGAGTGATGAATTACTAAAAGTGAAAACAGTAAACTTTTCCGATTAGGTATATTGTTAAAACATATACTATTATTATTATTAGATTATTATCACTATTATCCAAATACATATTTTATATTTCTGCATCTTATATGTAAGCAATAAATATTTTGATATATAGTGATAAAATTAGTTTTAATTTATGTTACCATATTTTATGATCTATCAGAAACAGGAACCTTTCTGAAAACTGAATAATTAATTTTAAGATAGGAAAATTTGGGGAAAATTTTTGAGGAGTACGAAACGCGAGTGGACAAAACAAGAATAAATAATTTTTACTTAGTGTAATAACATTATTAAAAAACAAAATAAAGTATACAAAAACAATTAAAACTACCGTTTTGTTTTAAATCTGGGTTCAACAGCTTAAAACTTTGTACTCGTATGTGGAGGTCCTTCATGCTCTGGTTTTCTAATTAACTCGACAGAAAACAGACAAACAATGGTCCGGTAGACAAGCTGGCTGACTGTCAAAGAAGTTAGCGGCATTTTAAGGACGCAAATGTGTTAAACAGTCTCATTTTGTATGTTTTACAACAGTTAGCAACTGTTTATTTCTGCGGTGCATGTAAAAACGTGCGATTTAAAGACTGGCAAACGGTTTATGTGCAGATATACATAAATTTAATATGGATAATTTATTTTATTTTAAAGCTTTACTCGTATGTATCTTAATATACAGCGTGGACACAGCATGTTAGGAAATGACATAATTAATTTCAAGACCAATTATTGTATTTTGTTTTAACATACTGTGTGAGATACACTTTCATCAAGTACACAGGTCCACAAAAAAAAGGTGTGTGCTGAATGTCGGACTAGGATTTTCTGGTGTATTTTTTTCCGCTTAACGCAAATCTGAAGTCAAAATTGGGGGTCAAAAAACAAAAAATCGAAAAAAAAACAAAACCCGACACGGTACATTTACCAGCAGAAACCTGCTACCACGGAATGTTTCGACTACGACTATATTATAAACTATAAGAGATACAAAAAATTTCATGAAACAAAAACAAAGCATTTTAAATTGTCTATAAAAAAGTTTTTTAATCATTTTTAATAAGATAAATAATAAAAAAGATATAAACGAAAATGTTATTTTGACAAAAAATTTCAGTCCAAAATAGGTTTTTTTTTTAATTAATGTGATATTTGTTTTTTTTTAATAATTAATCATTTATTTTGTTTAATTAAATCCCAAATTACTTAAAATTTACAAAAAAATAAAAATTTAAAAAAAAATCAAATTTTGTCCAGAGGTACATACCTTGAAAAAAATCCTGAAAATTCGGTTTTTTTATTATAACTTGAAAAATGTTGCATTTAAACAAAAATGTTATATAACTTAAATAAAAGGTCTTTTAGAAATACATTGTTTATGTCTATAAAGCTTCCTGTATCTTTTATAGTTTTTCAGATATTGACATTTTAAATTTTTAAAAAAAAAATGGTAATATCTGAAATTACGCCTTTTCTCGATTATCTGCTGTTTGGCCCCCAATTTTGACTATAGATTCGTATTCAGCGAAAAAAATACTCCAGAAAATCCACCCAGCACACACCACTTATTTTTTTTTTTGGGCCTGTGGTATTAATGGATTCTGTTAATAATTTTATTTTTCATTTATTTAAATTTCAAAAACTTAAATTTGATGCTCAAAATTGATTTTTAAATTATAGTTACAAGTCCAAATATGTTTTATGTAGAATGCTTAAACTTCAGTTGTTTTGATATCGGATTCTTAAATTAAGGTGGTGTGTCCATTGCCCAAAAATAACAGCTTTTTACGAATAAACTCGACTTATAGAGCAAGTACTTAATTGAATATCTAAATTCTTGGCTCTTGACAACTTGGCAGTATTCTAAATATAAAAAATATTTTGAAACTACAACTTAAACGAGACCTAATAGGACCAAACATTTATGACAATTAATATTAATACAGCATTTAAATCCCAAACAACTCTAAAAAGTATTCTTAGTAAGAGGAGTCGCAGATTTCTCATCCGTGTTAAATTAATTCTGCTGTTACTAAAAATAAAGATTAAATTTTTTTCTCTCTTTTTATGGAACCGTATCGGAAAAAATAGGACGCTTTTAAAAACGAACACTTCAAAAAAATGGTTATTCCATGTCATATCTCGTTTGTTTAAAGTCAAATTAGTTTTTTAATTCTTTTTCCAGCATCTACGGGAAAGAATGCATAACTTTTAGTTTTTTGACAAATTTGGGTAAATTACTTGTTGGTTTATTACGCACGGATCCAGTTTTATGTAAGTGTTAAAACTTTTTTTCCTACTGTAGTCTTTAATATTGCCTTTTAATCTTAAGGAACTGTAATAATAAGTTCACTGACTTTATTATTAGATTTCTTTTTATCAGCACAGCTAATCATGAGGACTTATTTGAGCCCTTTTTCACTTAGGTGCATTTAACTTTTACGGCACGTTCTAACAATATAATTAAGGTACTTAGTATTAGTTACTTAGATAAAAATTGACCCTTAGCCCACCATAGAAAAAAAGAATGAATTTTTCGCAATATGCCCTTTTAAATAGCTAGTTAATATTGACCATATGCTGATCATTTATTGTTATGTTATACAAGAATGACTGCGTTTAGTTCTAGTCAGAACTAGAAAATAGACCTAGAACGTGTCAAAAATAGCCATCTAGGAACAATTAATACTTAATATGCCATATAAACCAAACGAAATTGGATTGGCAGAAAATTTTCGTCAAACGTGTTGGTATAAGGGCCAAGCTCGACTTTGGCTTTTGTTAAAAAAAAATAGTTATTTTGGAACGATCGTACTTAGTATAGATAAAGTTTCCGAAAGGTTATTTTTATCGCGTATATATCGATTAGGCATACCAAATTGTTCTAAGGTGCCTAATTTTGAACTTTATAGGTCTATTTTTTATTTAATTAAGCGCAGTAATCCTGTAGAATTTATTAACAAATGATCAACGCATAGTCAATATTCATTATTTAAAAAGGTATACTAGGTACGATTGGGCCCTTTTTTCTTACGGTGGGCTGAATGACGATCTAAAAGGAAAGTGGCTAAGTACAATTATATGCTTTGGTACTAGACTACTACAAAAAAACGTAATACTTTTCCGTATTTTCTTCCCTGTTAATAAGTTATATTACAAAGTAATTCCTAATTTTAAATTCAAATATATAAATCTACAGATATATACTACTGAAAATATTTATTTTAACCATTATGGTAAGAATATACATTTGCTAGAATAAAAAGTATTATTATTAACATAATATTTGAAATTCTAATTGAAAATAAACAACAATTTATCTTTAAGTATCAGTGACTCATCCTTATCTAGTAATAAAGTGGACCAAATAATATCCACAACAGATATCAGTAATATCAAATATTAACATCAAAATTTAAAGAGATCACCTTTTGCCCCACTAATGCTTTTGTTTTGAACTACCCACCTTCGTTATTAAGAGTCCTAATAATCAGTAATTAAATTACCCTATTACCTAAAAACTTTTTATAAATTTGATTTAAATTAAAGTAAATGCAAAATAACGCCATCTTGCAAAATAGATTTATAAAAACCCTTTTATAAATTAAATTAAATTATTTAATATTTCAGAAATAGTTAAAAGGTGCCTGCTTTAAGTGGCGGATCAGGGATTTTTATTTTTTTTTTAATCTAAATAGTAAGACATGGAAACCACACCAAATATATAACAAATGCTATTGACCTCAAGGGAATGCTTCGGTATGGAAATTTTTTTATTTTGAAATTCGCAAAAAGTTGTTTTTTGGGAGTCTCTCAGAGAAAACCCTTATTTTCAAAAGTGAATTCTTTTTTGCTATTTTTTCGTGAATTTGATTAAATTTTATCGCCAAATCCAATTTTTGCAAAATTATGTTTTTCTAAAGTCCATAGCCAGTTAATATTTTCTTACCCAATAATTTTCTTATGCAGGTAGGTATATATAAGAATTGCAGCAAAAAAACTTAGTTCCTTTAGAGAATATAATCAACCATCGTAAAACATCTATCTTCAGGCTCGACGTCAAGAGTTGTCTGTTTTCGGAGATCCTGTATATTATACCCAGTTTATTAACTATCTTAAAACAGAAAATAGCATTTGTCGGAAAAGACCTCTTAAGCTTGTGGCTCATTACTTTAGAAACTGCGACAAAGACAATAATTAATAATTCTTATCTTTTATCTTGTTTTTGACAGAGAAAGATGTTTCTAGTTCCTATATTAAAAAGATTAGAGTAGAAATAATTAATTT
>JAHBCN010014333.1:0-22793 GCA_019359885.1 Listronotus oregonensis
TGGGCAAACATCTAATAAAAATAATTCATCATTACCCTAGGTCGCCCAAAAGTTGGGGAATTTTCCCCAAAAACCGGGGGTTCAATACGATAGATTTGCGCTAACGGATAAGGATAAGCCATGAAATTTAAAAATGGATTTTTTTTGGAATTGTACGAAAATATACAAACGGAAAGTTATATAAGACTGATCAAAAAATTTTTTCTAAAAAAATTTGTAAAAAATAATGATCAAACAAAAACAAAATTACATCACAAATGAATAATTTTCCCTTAGCACCTGTTATAGGGTAAAAGTTTTAAAAAAACCCCCTAAAAAATTAAAAAAAAAAAATTGGGGGGGAATATTTAAAGGAAATTAATTTTAAAAAAAGGGACTTAACTTAAAAAAAAATTTTTTTATATTTATATTTTTTTTTTTAAAAATTATTTTTTTTAAGACATAAATCGGATGCTTAAATATTGCAGTGTTATGGATTTGAAACCTTGCTCGCCAACCAAACCAAAAAAGATTTGGCGCGCCTAATCTAACTTCAAAATATAAAAATAAGAAAATTTTTTTAGTCCAAACTAAAAGACCTGAAAGTACCCAAAGTTTTAAAAAAAATTCTGTACAGTTTACATTTGTAAAGCAATTATTAGGCCCTTTTAAGGCCCAAAAAAAAGGGGTTTTTCCGCTAATACCCCAAAATAGGGAATTAAAAATTTTGTCCAGAAAAAAATGAAGACTGCCTTAAAATCTACAATGGTGATCCTTATTTTTTTTTTTTTTAAAAATCGACATTTTTCGAATAACGGGCCCCAAAAAGTCCCCTCATTTTAGCTGCCTTTTCCGCTAGAATCCCCTATCTTTATGGTTCACTTATAAGCGGGCGGACGAATTGTTCCATTCGGGCAATAATGTATTTTTTTTAACATTCAAAGTTATCGGAATGGGAAAACCCTCCTATCTTTGCATATGAGTTCGGGTCCATTCTGATTTTTCTAGAATATTGAAAAAGAGGTCAAATTTTTTTTTTTAAAATTTTTTTAAAATTTATTAATTTATTGAAATGGTTTTTATTAGTATTTCTTTTGTATAATGCCCCCAGCAAGTCCAAGATCCCAGAAAATTTCCCTTCACAATTTTTCTTGCGATTTGAAAAAAAATTGTTTTGCCCTCTGCGTTTTTTAGCTTACTACCACATCTTTTGTTTTATAAATTTTTTTGCGGGCCTTTTTGCAAAAAATTTTGGGAAAAAACTTACAGATTTATTTACAGCTTTGCCCCCTTATTTATTGGACTTTTTTCCCAAGATATATTTAAAAAAAATTTTACTTTGTTTTTAAAAAGAATAATTCAAAAATTTTTTCTTTATTATTTACCCAAATCTGTAGAATTCAAAACCTTTTCGCAAAACATTATGTCTATAAATAAGTATAGTAAGTTAATTTAAAGGGTAAAATGTTATTTGTTGACATAACAAAAAGTCGCCTCTATCCATTTCATCCCTTTAGGTCCCAAATGTTCATGATAACTTTATTTTCCTCAGAATGCCTTTATAATTGACATAGGTATACCATTAGGTAACGTACGCGAATAAAATACACTACTCAAAAAAGTCTAGGGATATTTATGGAATTTAAATTAGAACTTTTCAAATCTTTTTATGAGTTTTTTTTCAATGGGATAATTGCCCCACATTTTTTAAAGAGAGTTAAAGAGTTTTTCATGGGTTTTAAAGTGATTATTAACTCTTAGAATATCTCTTTGTAGTATATCCCAGGCACCATCAAACCAGGGTAAGACAGGGATTTTGTAAGTTTGAAGGAAGTTTCTAACAACATTGGGGCCCGTATTTTCTGCAGATGGTACCACTACAGAAAGGATAATAAGGTTAATATTAAACATGAGCATTTATTGATCTTTCTAAGATAACGGGGGTTTCTTTTCGTAACGTTATTCCTCCCCCAAAACCATAATTGTCTCACCTTAAAACCTGCGAGCATCTTGAACATTCCCAAAACCTTGTTCTACTCCTGGTTGTCCAAATCTAAACTCATCGTAAACAAAATATGGCCTCATTGTATAGTACATCTGTTCAACAAGATGTTCCCTAGTCCAGATATCTCGAGCTGCGCGATTGTGACTGGTGATTGGCGGAACTCTCAAGGTCGTCCATTCTAGAGCGGAAGTTAAAACAGTCGATATTCCATAGTCTGACCAGAGCTGGTGATTGTAAACCCTTTGTAAATTTTGTGCAAGTTGTGTAGCAATCAAATTTTGTTTCTTCTTGCTTGTATTTTCACCAACCAGTCTTGCGGTGGATAAATTATTCTTCCACGTCCTGGATGTCTTTTTTTCAACGCTTCCCGTATCACGATATTTACCAAATTATTACAACACCTTTTGAAAGTACCTATGGCATGACCACTTGATCTTGGTTTTGGCCGACTTAAGGCATGCCAATAGCGCATAACCGTTCTTTGATTAAATGGACTCTTTAATTTATGTTCTTAGTATAAGCACTGGGGACAAACTGAAAACTGTTGAAAAAATTAATTTGTAAAATTTTAGTTTTGTACAAAAACGGAGTAGGGTGGATATAAAAAATGGGTTTATTGTGCGAAGCTACCTGAGAACTAACAATGTGCATATAATGTAAAAATATGTTTACACTTGACGTTTTTACAATAATATTCATATATATTTGAAAATACCCTAGACTTTTTGGAGCAGTATATATTAAACTTTATACTTCATCGATTAAAAAATTTAAATAGTTTTTTTTTTAACACCGGACGTCTGTCTAAATACAGAGAAACCTTTTCCAATCTAATGCTATATTTAGCATCAGTAAAGCTGTCATCGGGCGCCGGACCAATGTGAATAATAAAATTATAAGGGTTTTGATTGTGAATTCCCGAAAGATAGGTTGTTTTGACATTTAAAAAAAGCTTTGCTAATTTTTTAAAAATTTTTTACCTTTGCCTTTCTACTTTTAACTGATCAATAGATAATTAATTAACATTTAAAGTAAATATAGCACATGTAGATATAAACGGAAATTCAAAAGACTCGTATACGGAGGGTGATTCAGTACCATTTCAGAGTACAATAATTTAACGAATCAAGAAAAAAAAATATATTTGAATATTTTGGTACTTGTGCATTGTGGGTCCATCCATTTTTGGCCATAAAAAATCAAAAAATTAGGATATTTAATTTTTTTTATTATTTTTCTATTTTACGATGGATTTACGAATTTTAAAAAAAAAATTTTAAAAAAAAATTTGGTGTTAACTTTTTATTTTTTGTCAATAAAATGATCCATTTAAATCTAGCAATTTCAATTTAATTTGTTTAATATTCTACGTTTTAAAAAACAAAAAATTTATAAAAAAAAAGATTTTTAAAAATATCAATTTTTGGATTTTCTTTTTTTTCGGGAAAAAAAAATTTTTGACAATTTTTATTTTTTAATAATTATTTTATTTTTAATAAACTTTTTAAATTAAAAATATTTGACTTTAAAAAAAATAATAATGTTGATTTTACATCTCCAAAAAGTATACTAATGCACAATACCATTACTTTTTTGCGCGCAAAAATGCAGCAGTATAGCAATATTTTTAATTAAGAAAAAAAGATTTAAAATTTTCTTGTCTCTTGCGTATTCCCACCAAACTAATCAAATTTTGGAATATAGTGTTGCTGTGAGATAAGACGAGTTGAGGTCAAAATCAAAAAGCTCTGCACGTGGGCCCCAAAACTCACTGTCTTTAATTTCATATGTTACTATATTTGTACCACCAAGTTTAAAACAAGAATATCCCGAAAAGCCGTTAACTTTATTGAATTAATTTAAAGGTACCTTTTTATGAAGAACTTAGGCAAAAATAAGTATCACGTACCAAATTAAACAATACTATGAATACCAAAAAATGTATAAGGAAATGATAAAAAAAAATAAAAATAATTAGACGAAGCAACACCACTGGTCCTTTATAGTTATGGATGGTTTTAAATCAGCCCGTATATACTTGCTACTATTTTTTAATTTATAACCAAAATCCTGTTTTTCCATTGACAAAAAATTTTTTCCATTTTATTTCAAAGTACTTGGTCGAGAAAAACGGAGATTTTTTATTTTGGCAAATTTCCCTAATTTTGGTACATTTAACCTATTTTTTTATGGCAAACTGTTAACAGGAATGTTTAGATAATTTTGCAACTTCTAATTGCGTCTACCCTGGTCCCAATATGTCACTTTTTTGTCAACTGCTATCAAATAAAACTTACATTGTTTTGAGTTACATTGGTCCACTTACTCAAACAAGAGCTACTTTAACTATTTTTACCGTAAACAAAACAAAACAAAAAAAATAAAATAATTTAAAGCAAATAAAAAACAGTGTAATATTTAAAACACAAAGGAGGTGGGTGAAAATCAGCCTTTTCTTGCCGGTCATATTTATGAAAAGTCAATGTTTTAATTTAGGCCATTTTATTATATACAGGGTGAGTCATGAGAAAATGTCAATTCTTTAGGTACGTAGTCGGGGTCCAATAATAAACATAAAGTCTTTCACAAATATGGGTCCGCAAGGCCTTCGTTTCCGAAATACAGGGTGTTAAAGTTTTTATTTAATTTTTCTATTTTTAAATAAAATTAATAAAGCAAGCTTATGTTTTGCTGAACATAATTTAGGAACAATAATTTTATTAAAAATTAAAATACATATTGTTTAATTATACACTTTTTTTTTATTTTGCTATAATACAATCAGATGCGTCGTAATTTTTTTAACTCCAAGTATCTCGAAAACCGCTGTTTATATCAACTTTTAACAGGTATACCTTTTTGACGAAAAATGAGAAAACAATTATTTAATTTACTTTAAAATGTAATACAGGGCCGTACCAAGGCGTTGTGATTGTCCAAAATAGTAAAAAGACGTGCAGGTGGCACCCCCTACAAAGAAGAGCCGTACAAGATTAGGTTTAAATCCGCCATACCAAAAAACCCCGGATACCAATTTTTATTCCAATATTTACATTATCATAGATTTTATTTAAAAAATAGAAAAATTAAATAAAAACTTTAACACCCCGTATCTCGGAAACGAAGGCCTTTCGGACCCATATTTGTATAGACTTTTATGTTTACTTTTGAACCCTGACTACGTACCTGTCACCCTGTATATAATACTTTTTTTAAGTACGGTCCTTAATTTATAACACTGTGTTTTCTTGGCTAACCTTAAATTCAATTATTTAAAAATATTTGTAGCAGAAGCTTGACATTTCCTCATGAATCACCCTATATATAATAAGTAATTAACGTATAAATAAATTGTCAAAAAATCAGAATGGCACAAAACAAACCCTTTAAACTTGCCATTTTGCACGTTTTTGAAATTTTATTTAAAAAAATTATATGAGGCACTCTGTGCACAAACATATTTTTTCTTTAATATTAAACTAAATAAGGTAATAAACCGGTATTTATTTATTTTGATGCGTTAAGTGCATCATGAAATTTTTTAATATAAACGTGTAAAATGGCTAAAATTCAATAAAAACGGCAAGTTTAAAGTTTTTTTTGGGTACTATTCTAATTTTTTACCAAATCATTGAAGATGTAATTGAAGATACTTGGACTAATCATAAATATAATAAAATGACCCAAATTGATACTTTGAATTTTCACGATAAAAGGCCGATATTTACCCACCTGCTTTACAACACGTACAAAGTTACTATTTTAAAAAGTCAAAAATAATAAAACCAATAGTTTAAATAGAATTTAAAGAAAAGTTATTTCTATACATTTATTAAGCCCTTTTTGGTAATATCGACTAAGTTATTCATAGCCAATGTACCAAAATTTTAAAAAGAGATTTATCTGTAGTGCAAATTTTGCATACGATACTAACTGCAACTATTTTTTTTATTTTATACTTACCGATCGAATAATACATCAAATTTTGTCCATAATTCACGGTTTATCCTTTATCCGCTTATCAAAAATTTATTGTGTTCATGTATTGTATAATTATCTGGACCCTGCCCCTGGTTTAACTCAATCTAAACCGGCCAAGGGACATAAACCAGTAATTTACTGTTATCTAGAAACTAAGGATTAATGTGATTGTTATTCGATTAGATGGCAGCAAGAGAGGAGCATAAGTTAATTATTATTATTTGGGTCACTAAGTCTGAAATCTCTGCACTCATTTAGAGTTAATTCCTTAATTTCGCAACAAACAATTAAAATTAAAGATTTAATAACTTTGTAAATAAAAGTCAGAACTGGCCCAAATCGGGCTCCCGCGGGTTTTCGAGGTCGCTGATCACGATTATGATACTTAAATTGACCCACAACCAACCTGGATCTCAGAAACGCCGATGATCGTTATCTCCGTGGGACTATCCTAAATTTACGCAGGATGAGAGAACCACGACGCCCGGGGAACTTTAGTCGCTGAATTTAAATATGGATCGCAAACGGACCTCCAAAAGTTCAGAATCTTTTGATATATGCCAAAACCGATCGGGGATTGCGGGATATTTGCCACCTCACTCCAAAAAAAGATGTCAGAAAATGTACTGGCTTTGTGGCCCTTATACAAACCTCAAAATTTTTTGATGCACCGAACCTGGGCGGAAACATTTAAGATTTCCAGACACATAAAGTCAGAACTGCCAAATCGTGGGGGTTCTGGGGTTTTTTTCGAGGTCGCTGGATCACGTTAGGGAGTACTTCAATGACCCACAAAACGATCTCAGAACGCCGATGATCTTATCTCCGTGGGACTTCTAAATTCACGCAGGGAAGGAGAGACCACGACGCCCGGGGCTTGAGTCGCTGAGTGAAAAAGATGATCCAGAGTTTCGATATGGTGTGCGTGGGGGTTTTTGGGGCGTAAATCCAATTTCACGGCGGAAACGACCCCAAACACCTGATGCACCGGAACCTGGGCAGAAACATCGTCTCCGAGGGTTTCCGACACGACCGCTAAACAAACCGAAATGTTATGGGGTTTGGTTACTTTTTGCGATCGTGTCAAAGACCTCAGCCGAAGTCGGTGCACCAGGTGTCCGGAGGTACCCCCATAACGATTTTTGGTTTTTCTTTAGAGGTCATGTTTGAAAAATCCTCGGAGACGACGTTCAGGTCCAGGTTTCGGTGCACTAAGTATTCGGGGGGTCATTTTTGACGTGAAATTTGGATTCAGCGCCTCAAAAAACTCCCACAAAATAACTATTGGGTTGTTTTTGGCAATCTTGTCAGAAAAACTCTTGGAGATGACGTCCACGTTCAGGTTGCGGCGCACCAAATGTCCGGGGGTGTTTGCCGATGCCATAGTTGAATTTAGCGTCTCAAAAACCCCCAGGCGTCGAGTTTCTCTCTTCCTCGCGTGAATTTATGGAGAGTCCCACGGAGATGACCATCATCGGCGTTCCTAAGCTTCAGGTTGGTTGTGGGTTAATTTGAATCATAAACGTAATCAGCGACCTCGAGAACCCCCGGGAACGCGATTTGGACCAGTTGTGACTATTATTTACAAAGTTATTAAATCTTTCAAAAGCAGCCCAAAAAATGCATTTTTAGCTGCAGCAATGCAATTTGTGGTTTGTATATGTCACAAAGTAGGTACATTTTTACAAAAAAATTTTGGAAGCCAATACAAAAAACCGTATTTCGATCGTCTATAAAGAATTTTTATAAAATCAATTTTGGTTGCATTTTTCGAATCCTTGGATTTTTAAAAAATTCGAATTCTTACACTTTAAAAATAAGTGAAAGTATGCGCATGCTCTTAGCTTTACGCAGTTTCTCATGCAGCTGCTAGTCAGCGTTTTTGTCAAAATTACTTTTCTTTAAACTGCGAACAGTTGATCTTCGAAACCACTAAACCGATTTTTAAAAACCTTGTCGCGTTTATTGTGGTAAATTGGCTTGTAAAAGACCTTCCTTTTAAGAAACGATTATCTGTCCGCGTGGGACAACTTTTTTTCAGCGGTTCCATTTTGGCAACTGAGAAAAAGATTTTGAATTTGTGTTTTTTAGCCTTCCAAAGTGGACTAGTACCTTCATCGGTTTTTCCCCCGTATAAAACCTTTGTTTTCATTCTGTATAAGGGTTTGAGACTTGGTATGTAGATTCCCATAAACATTTTCATTATCAGGGGCGGTTTTATAACGTATATTTAGGGGGTATTTTAGATGTCTGCAACCTGACTGAACCTTAGTTTTTAAGGTCATAATAGAATTAAAAATGCAGGTAGGATTTTATTTTATTTATTGAACTCAGAAAAAAGAGAACAGAATCAGTCACTTATTTAAATAAGGGCCAAGTTCCTATTCAAAAATCTTGGCTTCTTAAGGCAAGTACTGAGCTCTAACACTGGGACAAGTTCTATTCACGATTTTATTCTAAATAAATGACATATACTCAACATATCCTTTTTGTCTTTAGGATACATAACTAAGTACCTCCCTAATATGTGTGTTGAACTAAAAATTATAAATAAGGAACCCTTATATTTATATTGATATATTGAATGAGTAAATATGGAATATAGGATTTTTTGAAATATTATAGAAGGCCTTACTTTATTAAAGCTCTTTTACTTCAGAAAGCAAACGGTAATAAAAGTTTCTTTTACTAGGTGAATGTACCCACATATCCTATATCCCTTGTACCCACTATTTCATAAAAATAAAATATCAATCAATAAACAACCCATTATAAAATGTGAATAAATTAAAGTGAACAAGAAATTTTGTAAAGTTTCTTTAGAAGCCGCGATCTGAGAAGATCAAAATCGACCCATATTTAGAAGGTCTCTGTATGCTACGCATAGATGCATATAAGGGGGCGGCTTCGAGTCGCGTTCACAAAGTAATACAGCACAGATATTTTTGTTATACTATATCCACAGTTGTCTAATACACCCTATAGAAAATGTCGTAACTTTTTTAAACATCTTTTAAATGCACCTCGTATAATTCCGACAGGAAACTGTTATAAGCCGGCAAATTTTCAAGGTGGACGCACGGGACGGCGAAAGCATTTCTGCCCATAGACAGATTTGGGAGACTTGTTCTTTACGTTTACTTTGCCTTAACCTTCTTACCTATAAAGGCAGCGCTACCGCAGAGAGCAAAGAAAAATTATTAGGCCTGTGAGAGGTTCATATACACATCTCTGTGTGCTGATGGTTCGGCCCCTCCCCGTCGGCCAATTAGTACGTTGTTGCGAAAAGAAAAGGTTATACACCTCTTCTTCTTTCTCTTTGGCACGGTTTTTCGCACGACCAAGCGGTAAGGCTGCCTCTATACGTACATGCTCGAAGCCTTCAACATTTATGTCGTAACTCAAGAAACATAAAAAAATCCGGAAACATATTTTTATGTTTATTTCTATAGTTTAGATATTTAAGAATATCTTATTAAAAGGATTTTTCAAAATTTAAAATATTTTAAATGTTATAGCAAGTTGTTCGGCGCAATGAAGCTAGAATCGAAAGTTCTAAGTTTCGAGCTTTCAGCTCAAAAAGAAGGAAGAAGTGTTAGTCTTTTGGCGAGAAATTCGTTAAATATTTAATTTGCTAATTAAAAAAATGTTAAAAGTTAGCAGAAATTCTCTTTATATATCCCTCTATGGCAGGAACCAACAAAAAATGGACATTTTCAATTATAACTATATTAAAAAATTCAAAAAAAAAACAGCCAATTTGCAAGAATTTTTTTTTTTATTTTTCCTGTTTCCTGTCAGAATGACATTATTACTGATAAAAAATCAACCATTTTTTTTTTCATTTTTCAGATGACCAGAAGAGACGAAATCGTAACTTTGTGAAATATGTTTTTTTATATATTTTTTTGTGAAGTCTTAAAACATAAATATAAAAATAAATAGTCAAAATATTATTTGTCCTTTTTATCGACCGTTAAAAAATGTCCAAAATTCGGGCTTTTAGACTGGAATAACTTCTATAATTTATGTAATTTATCTATTTTTAAGAATAATTTTTTATGACCTGTTACTAGAGAAAGAGTAAACGCGATTTACTCAAACGCAGACAGCCACTTAAAGTCTCATAAATCTTTTTGTTTTTTCGTCAATATTTGCAGTTGAATAACCTTACTCTAAGTGTGCTTATGCTTTAAACCAATGGAATATCAATCCTCCGACTTTTCACCTTCTCGTATTACGTCTCGATGAAAATTCTAGTTTTCGACGAGGCTACTTCTATTTATTTAAGTCAAGCTGCCAGCCAGTCCATTAAGCCAGAAGATTGGATTTCTGGATTACATAAAGCTGTTCGTCTGGTATTAGGATCGGGTAGCAGTTTAAATATGTAGCCGTTTGTTTAATATTACCATTTTTTCGACGTTTTTGTTTAAATTTATAATAAATTAGAAAGTAGTAACGACATCAAGCTTTACATAAAATATTTAGTGTTAATACTCCTAAGCACCGTTGTACAGAGTCACCGATAAATCATAAGTTTATAATAAAAGTCACCGCAAATTAATAGAGGGTGTAAAGAGTATGATTCTCACGATTTTAATGGGCGATAGTGAAGCTCAAAACCGGCCAAAAAAGCCAAAAACAAATGGGTCATATTAAGTTGAACGTCGAACGTTTTTTTGCGAGGTTTTAAGGCGGCGACTGACTTGTAACTAAACGTTTTAATGTAACATGTTACACGTTGAGCATTACACGCAGTGAATACAGAAAGCTGAGCCGTTCGCGGCTTCTCCATCAGGCAGCGACTGACTTGTAACTAAACGTTTTAATGTAACATGTTACACGTTGAGCATTACACGCAGTGAATACAAAAAGCTGAGCCGTTCGCGGCGAGCTGCTCGCACTCGCGGCGGCTCCATCAGGCGGCGACTGACTTGTAAGTAAACGTTTTAATGTAACATGTTACACGTTGAACATTACACGCAGTGAATACAGAAAGTTGAGCCGTTCGCGGCGAGCTGCTCGCGCTCGTCGCTGTTCCATCAGGTGGCGACTGACTTGTAACTAAACGTTTTAATGTAACATGTTACACGTTGAGCATTACACGCAGTGAATACAGAAAGCTGAGCCGTTCGCGGCGAGCTGCTCGCGGCTGCCCCATCAGGCGGCGACTGACTTGTAAGTAAACGTTGTAATGTAACATGTTACACATCGAGCATTTCACGCAGTGAATACAGAAAGCTGAGTCATTCAAGTTGTCGGTTTTTTCGCGAATCCCTGGGAAGTGTTTGGCGCTAGACAATCAGTGAATCAGTTTGTTCGTTACGAGCGTATGGGAAAGTCGCGCTTTTTCTTATTTTATTATTTAAATAAGATTTATTTTCTAAGGTTTTGCATTTTGTATGAACCAGGATGATCAAAAATTACGCATGGAAGGAACTGGCGGATGAAATAGGGATAGATGTAGAAAAATGCTTAACAAAGTCCATCGTTTTGTTTTCTGCTTCTGTACAAATTTGTTACTTTTTTTTCGTCTTCAAATAACAGTAGTAGTAAATTCAGTTATCTTTTACCAGTACGCCTTAATTTGATAAAAGTTATTCAAAAATTATTTGGTAGTAGCTACTTTAAAAAAGTAAATAATTAGAATAATGGAAATATGTATAATACTGGGTTAATTTTAAATTTTTTAAAAACATATAAGTTCGAATAGGAGGTCATGACTTGGTATTTAAACCTAACTTTTATAGTACTTTACTCCTAAGCTGTTTTAATTTTTTGTACTACCCTGTATATCCTTGGATATTTAATAAAATAAACTACAGATAATAAAATTTTGGACTGTGTATCAACTTTAATAAAGAATAAAATTTTCTGACGTGAACAAATCAAATATTTCCAATTTGTTGCACACTTATTGGACCACACTGTATACGTAAAGTATTCAAAATAGAAAAAATTACATTATAAGGCCACCCAGTATAAACAAAAAAGACATAAGGAGATAGAAGGATCTAAGATACTGCAAATTTACCATTAGTAAGCACATCAGAAACTCTATATTATCACAAAACTCTCTTTTATAAATAAAAGGCAAATTGATTAATGAGGAAGTCGTTATCCCGAAAAAACAGCTTCCTTTCTAAATGGTTCAATCAACCGAACACTAAATGGCTCTTGAAAACTAATTAAGCTCTTAGAATCTTTTGACACAGCGTGTATGTTTAACGTTCATTGAGTTAAATATAATGCCGTGTCATCATGAAAGTAATAATTTTTGTACATAAAATTAACTTTAAGTGGAAAGATTTTAGGTAGTTTTTGCAATATTATATAAAAAAAATTGGGGTGATTGTTTAGGTGTGTGGCTCCACAAATTTTTAATTATAAAAAATTAAAAAATAGAGTTAAAAAAATTACAGTGTGTCTGGAACATAAAAAGGTAAGTTTTTATAAAATTTCGTAAAAAAAAAAAATTGTAAAAAAATAAAAAACCAAAAATTTTGTTATTTGAATTTTTGGCATACATTTTGGGGTTATGAAAAAAAAGTGTAAATAAAAAAGTTGTAGATCTTTTTATTACCTACCTCTTTTCCATTTAACTTTTTTTATAAAACCATTTTTACCCTTAAAAACTCACCCCTTCCACTCGACCTCAGATCGTCCGTAAATTATTTTTTCTTTCATTTTTGTAATATTTTCTTTTTGCTTTAATGAACTTTATCCTACTATATATATTTTTTTACTTTATACCATATTCAGAGGTTTCAGCCCTGGTCTAATTAGCTTTTTAAAAATGTGTGGCTCCACCAATTTTTAATCATAAAAAATCAAAAATAGAGATATTAACATGATTTTTCTATTTTGCTCTATTTTACGGCGATACAAATTCTTTAGTAAAATCCACAAAAAATAATGTTAATTTTTATGTTAAAAGTAAAAAATGGGTATTTTTCAAGTTTTTCGTCAATAAAATGCATTCATATAAGTTTGGCAATTTCTAGTGATTTGTTTCATATTATACGTGTAAAGAAAAATAAAAAGAAGAAAACATTCAAAAATATCAATTTTGACATTTGTGATTTTTAAAATTATTTTATTTCAGATGAACTTTAAGCATAAACATATTAGACAACTTAAAAAAAATGTAATCATGTTTATTTTACATACCAAAAAAGTGGAGCCACACATCTAAACAATTACCAATTTTTGCAGTAACTAAGCTTAATTTTATTTTTACCTTTTGAATATTTTAAAATAACCAGAACTCCAAAACAACCAAAAAAGTATATTCAAGCTATTATTGCGATTTACTTTTTTATATCTTCAAAAAATAATTTCTTAATTTTCTTTAACGCAGCATCAAATAAATAAAGACAAAAATTAAAGAGACCATAATTCAAAACAAGGTTGTACGGTACCTAAACAACTGGGTCATTTATTTTCTTTTAAAGCCGAATCCACACTCTTGCTTGTGCGCCTCATGGGAACTCGCGCACGCGTAGCAAGCAGAGGCTGTAAGAGTGCCAATAGTCCAACAGCCCACGACACATATTTCAGTGCTTGACTAGACAGGTACAAGACTCACATAGTTGTCTTATGACATGGGAATTCCAAAAAGAACTGGAAGTCCTGGGAGAACGCAACAGAGTAACTTTTTGTGGGTACCAGGACATTCAGGGATAGAAGGCAACGAAAAAGCGGATGAGCTAGCTAGACAGGGATCATCCACACCATACTTTGGGCCAGAACCTGCCCTTGGAGTGACCAAAACCACAGCACGAGGGCAAACCAGGGAATGGATCTGAAACAAACACGAAAATACTGGGAAAACGTTAGTAGAATAAGACATGAAAAAAGCTTCATAAGAAGCCCATCCAAAAGAACGAATAAAGAACTACTCAGACAAAGTAGGAAAAGACTTCGCATAACAGTAAGGTTGCTAACAGGCATGATAACCTAAGAGGACACCTACACAAGATAGGCTCATACAATGGGGACCCAAGTTGCAGAATGTGCGACGAGGGGGAAGAAACATCCTACCATATCCTGTGCGAATGTAAAGCATTGAATCACAAAAGACAGGCATTATTTGGGCAACCGGAAATGAGCCCACAGGAATATATCAACCAACCAGTCTCGGGGTTATACAGACTTGTAGAAGGAACAAGACTAATGGGAAAATTGGTATAAGAGACAATGAAAGATTAGATACAAAAAGCCCATGAGGCTGCGGTGCCTCCGGTATTTAATCAAGACGGCTCCCAGGGAAGAAGAAGTAATCGACTTATTGTCTAACCTACCAGGGGACACCAGGTACTGCGCATGCAGAAAAGATGTGAAAAAACTTTTGCCCAAAAAAGCGTTTAATTTAAAAGCAAACAAAAACCATTTGCAAGTTAACTTTAAAGTATAAACTTAAAAATCCAATCACAATGGCAGAGTTTAATTTGGACCCAAACCACCCCAAAGTTTTACTTATTTAATAGCATTGTAATTATTTATAATAAAAAATATTTACAAAAAGCCAATTACTTTTACAGAAGTTTAACAATTGGCAATCATTGGTGACTGGTTACGTGATCTTAATCATCTGTGCTGGCTACAGCATGCTAAGTATAAAATTTTTGGAGAAAATATTAATTCAAATCTATATTTTAATTTCTTTGGCGCTACCCTGTTGCACCTCGCATTTCGCAATGTAAAACACAGTAGAGTCCATTCAACACTTTAGCGGTTAGTTGTGGTTAATCACATCGTTTAACATAAAACATATCACGAGTTACAGCTTTAAGTTAATAATCTCCCTTTAGTAATAAAATTCTTAAACAAATTTAGGTTCAAGATTTAAATTGTTTTTCGTTAAAGAGGTACTATCACCACAGTTGGCTACTTTTAATATATCAATAATTTTAAATGTAATAAGGTAAATATTACCAAGTAGTAGACTAGTTTTGGCTGTGTTTTATTTGGAAATAGAAGAATTTTTCTTAACCAACAATTTAGAGTAGCTAAATAAAAGTAATTACAACAACTAAATTAAGTTAAGAAAATACTAATTTAATTAAATAGTTAAGCTAAATTTTCAAAAAAAACTATTCAGATATGGAATGATTTATCTTCATATTCTGATATATTAAAGCTCATCTTTAATTTATTTTAAAAATATTTATCGGTTTTGTCTTTGCCACCTAAACTTTTGTAATTCTTTTTATCATTTTTTTTTAATTTGTTTGAGTAAGGAACTTTTAACTTTTTGGCGATGTACTTCCCTTCTTGAACCCTGCAAAAATGGATGACTTTTCTAATTTTAGGCCATTTTTAAAATCATAAATAATCATTGCGCATAAATCACATTGATCGAGATCTCTATCAACATAGTTTAACAACTTTGCTGCACCGTAGCTTAAATTGTTCTAAATTGATATGGCCTTATCAAGCATTTCATCGAGATACAATTGTTAACCTAAAAATGTTCTTCTATTCTACAAACTATTAGTTGCGGACTACCATGGGCATTAACATCTTACTTTACCTAAGCATTTTTCCATAAAACCATTAAATAACTTTTTAAGTGTATTAAATATTACCCTGTGCATTAAATTTATAGCATGTAAAATTTGTATAAATTAATCTCCCCCAAAAATTAATTACAGCGCTCGTATCCTGATTAAGTTGTTAAAAGCTCTTAGTAGTGGACTGGACAGTTCATTTGTTATATGGAAGCTTAACAGGAGATTTATTTAAGCAATCACTGAACTGTCTAATTTATAAAAATAGCACCTAACAATTTGGTAGTTAAAAATTTCATGATTAAAAAAATAGGAATGCGTTTACGCAAAAAAATAATATTTTTAATTTTACACAACGGCCCATTTTATTTCTGATAGTGTCAGATTTTTTTATTTTTTATTTTTTCGTGACTACGCAAAACCAAATATAGTTTTCTTGATTAATACCCATTTTTTTATCAGCTTGACTGACTCATGCATTTGAAAAAAGTAGGCACCAGTGGCCACGATATGAAAATTTATATATGTAACGAAATTGTGTTCTAAAATGCTACCATTAGATACCATGAGATACCATTAGATACGATTAGATATATTTAGATGCAGTAAGATAAGTTTATACCATTTTTATATATTTATATTAAATATGTTTTATACAAAGTTCTTGTTTGACTTCTTGACGTAAGATACTACGAACCAAGTACAAAGCAGAAGTACACCACATGGCGACCCTTCCATGAGAAGTACACCACAGATTTCATAAATTCAAATTGTCTGTCAAAAACTTATTGTTGGGAAAGGCTGAATATGTATTCTCTGAATACTTTGAAGATCAGAATAGATTTATTGCATTAAACCATTATATTGACTTTTTACTCATATATCACATAATTTATTATTATTCTTGATATATCATGTTTTATTCTGTTTTAACACAAAGATGTATAATCCTATATTACAATAAAGCAATATATTATTATTATTATAATCATTTATATTTTAATAAGCTTTTTTTATGCATTTTTCTTTTGTCCAGATTCCGCAGTGGCAGTAAGTGATTTATATTTTAATTTTTCTATAGACATAAAGATACTGCTTTTTAAAAAGCACCATAACTGTATTGTTGTATTTTTGGGTAGATACTGCCAGTCTCTATAGTTGGGCAGTATTGTTTACATTCGCGTAAAGAAAAGATCTCAGACTTTACGTCCTTTAAACGTATCAAATATTGGTAACCCTTAAAAACCAATTAAATCTTTTTGATTATGACTTATTTATTTCCCAAAGTATAAAAATATTTCTTAAAATATAATATACTTTTTTTTAAATGAAGAAAGCAGCAAATCTAGTCCTTTAATATGCTATAAACACATTTCATTTTTATTATTTTTAAGAGTCCATTCGCGCCGCGAAAATTGGATCCAATTTGGGGTTTGGAGCATAATGTTTTTCTCAAAAACGGTATAGAGCGAGAGCTTGCTGCAAAAAACCTGGCCTATCGAGTAACCGGATGAAATATTTTTTAAATAATACTACTCACTGTATCTATTGAAAAAATCATCTAGTGCCAGGGCAAAAAATTGCTATGTTTTTTCTAAGGTACATTTTTTGGACATGAACTGTACCAATCAAGTAACCGCTTGAAACTAATTTTAAAATTTGTCGTGCCATGGGGTTAGCACCAGATTTAACGAGGCACTTGTTTATAATTATCTTTTATTCACTTAAAACTACATTTTAAAATTAGTTTCAAGCGGTTACTCGATTGGTACAGTTCATGTCCAAAAATGTACCTTAGAAAAAACATAGCAATTTTATGCACCATATTTGCCCTGGCACTATACGATTTTTTTAATAGATACAGTGAGTAGTATTATTTAAAACATATTTCATCCGGTTACTCGATAGGCCAGGTTTTTTGCAGCCAATTCTTAGACTAGTATGAGTTATTAATAATTTTTAAAAACTATATGAAAGCCAACACTTAAATCTAGGCTTCTGCTGTAATAGTTTTTTAAATTTGGATTTAGTTTGTAATATTTCCTTGAGTAAAAGTCACCCTAAAATCGGTTATGTTGAGATACTATTTTCTCTTAACTTGACTCATATTTCAAAATTCGTTACAGCAAAGGCATAGATTATTTCCTTACCTTTAAAATGGTGTACAATTGATGTCATTTAAGTAAAAAATAATTACCGAAAAACGTTATCTCCTGTAGGCTTGCAATCGGAAACAACATCGCATCGATACACCGAATTTGGAAGAACCTAAATAAAAGATAATATTTTTATTGTGGCTATACGAAAATTGTGGTAGTGGGAGTTTGTTAGACTCCGCCCACCGTCTCCGCGTCCTTTCGCCCGACCCCTAAAGTGTAGCGTAAATGAACTCTTAAGAAAGCTAAAACTTAGTCTAGTCGAGAAGTGTGTTGCCTGCGAAAAATAGTTAGAAATATGAGCGATAGCTCATTTGGCGCGGAATGCAACTGAAAAAGGCGTTTCAAGGATTTTTACTGCCAATAAAAATTGCAATTGTTATTAACAAAAAAGGAAAAATAAGCTTTTTTTATTTTTCATTATAACTTAAAAACCATAGAACTTGCAAAAAAGATCCTTGAATGGAAGGAAATTTTCGATAAAAAAATCTTTACTTCCGAAGTTCTATCTTCATTGTTAAAAATTTTAATTTAACGCTAAAAATGAGCCTCCGCGCGACATTTTTGGTTGCGCGCTCGGCGTCAAAACCGGGTATGTCACAATAATTTTTTTTTGGTATTAAATATTAATTAAACAGATTTTAAAAATTATGGTGTATTCAGAACACTTCAAAGAATGTATTTCGCTTAAAAAATTAACTTAAAGTTAGTTTTTCAACCAGTTAGACAATTCTCAATTAACAAAATTATTTCAAACTTTTGTCCTCATTGTACATTAAAAAACAATGCTTAAATAATAATTGTCGTATAAATTTTTCGCTTCGTGAAGCCCTTCTTATATACATACCTAGCAAGATAACGCAAAAAAAAGTATTAAAAAAATTAATCCTTTGTTTATAATAATATTATAACTATAAAACAAAAAATTAAATACCAGAGTTATATTGTCAAAGTAATAAAATTATTATAAACAAAGCATTACATTTTTTAAAACTTGTATGGCGTGATCTTGTTAGGTATTTAAATAAGAAGAGCTCCACGACGCGAAAAATTTATACGACAATTATTTATTTTTTTATGTTCAATAAAAACCAAAGTTCGAAACAATTTTATCGCTCATATTTTTGAAGCCGTCATATTATTTTTCGCAGAAAAAACACTTTTCGACTATGCTAAACTATACAAAAGTATGTATTATATATTTGTCGCTTTCTAGGGAATACATCAAAGATGTCAGCAAATCACAGTTCTCATTTTTTAAACTTTTCTTTTTTATCATTAAAAGTGTATTGGTTTCGCATAAAAAAAAAATTAACGAGTAAACCAAATGGGGCATTATTGGCTTAAATATTATTAATTTTATGAATTGTAAAGAGCACTTGGTAATTTAATTGGGAATAAATATATCTGAGAACTTGACGAAAATCCAGCAAGACAACAACAAAACAATAATATAACGCGACGCGCAAATAACAAACTTAGACTAAAATTATGACTGTGTAAACATTTACACACATTTAAGGCTCTAAATCAAAACTAAGTTTATTTATGAGTGAGTAGAAGAGGTTTCTGGGAAATCAATGGTATAAACAAGGTTATTTCTTATATTTTAATAAGCCCTTTGTGGTGTTTTTGGCCTCTTAATAGGAGTGGCTAATTTATTTAATATATAACTTTATTTAATATCAAAAATTTAGTAAATTAAATTTGTAGTATTTTTCTTGTTCTTGACAATTCAAAAAAATATAAATTGTGAAGTGTGTCCCAGGACTAATCTGTTTGTGGTAAGGTCGATTGCAAACCTATGGTCCATTGGAAATAATAAAAAAATCCTAAAAATCCAGAATTTTTTTCTCCGTCAGATTTTTTTGCATGAAGTTTCAGTTTAAGGTATTAGATACGATTAGATTATTTGAGCGGAGATGGCAAAAATGACCTCCACCACTGCAACCTTACCCGAATTATTGTGGTTTCTCCCATCGTTCTTTAGAGTACCTTGTCCAGGCCCATCTTCTTAACTAGACTCCAGAGTCTTGACACTGGCCACTCCATATATCTTGCCGGTTTTGGCTTTTCTTCACCAAGCCTAGTAAACCTAAGCCTACACAGTGCTTCGCAGTGGCACGACACTTTTTCGGCTGTTTCTTCAGCCTCCTGGCAGAACCTACACAGGCTATCCTCCACCAGGCCTATTCTTTCCAGGTGCTTGTTGAGTTTGCGATGTCCTGTTAGTTGACTTACAGTTATCCTTACGACCTTACGACTGTGGCTCAGTAGGTCCGAAGTAAACTTGGCCGAGCAGGTCTTATTAAACTGCTTTGCCTGTCGTTGTCCTGGTGTTTGTAACCACCAGCTTTGAAACTCTCTGTCTATCTAGCTCTTAATAGATGCTTTAAAGAGGCCTGCCGAGATTCCACAGAATGGCTCAGGGTCTATCATTTTCATGGCTGATCCTCTTTTGGCTAGGTCGTCGGCCTCTTCGTTACCTGGGTGGCCCTCGTGGCCTGGTACCCAGGCTACCGTAAGTTTGTTTGCCAAGCCGACTTTTTCCAGGGCCTGTATATAGTCCCCCACTAGTTTGGAATTAACTTTTGGAGAACTGATGGCCTTCAGGGCCGCTTGGCTGTCTGAGTAAATGACGATGTGTTCAGTTCAAGGCATGAACGGGTGTGCAATACACTTTTGGGTAAAAAAGTGCATTTTTTGCTATTTTTTCATAGTTTTTGATGCTTTTTTTATACAGTTGATCCAAATAAATAAAACTTTGGTAATTTTTATTTTTTAATATAATTTTAAGTATTACAAATTTTTTAAAACATTTATGCTCCATTTTGGGCCATTTGGACCAAAGAATTGCATCAAAAAGTGCATAAGTAGTTCCTATTCAAATATAAAATAATTACATAAAATAAAACACATTAAATAAAATAAAATGATATTGTAAAAAGTCTTTTTGCGTCACAAAAAACAGCATTATGTGGTAGTCTGTCCGACGACGGCGGGCTATTGTATTTATTAATGACTTGCCCGGAAATATTCCTGCAGACACAGTTTCTCTATATGTAGACGATACATCTTTTGTTAATTTTGATTCAAATGCTGAGGCTGTTTTAGAACTAAGTGAAAGTGCCATAAAAAGAGCCGACCATTGGTTAAAAGCAAATGGTTTAAAGCTTAACGTTTCTAAAACACAAAATCTTATTTTTGACGGAAATAGCAATAACTCAAGTGTAAAACTACTGGGAGTATTTTTGGATAGTAGGTTGAATTGGTCTCACATCAACATCAACTTTCTTATTTTTAATGCAATGCCCTATATATTTTAACCTATTACAATAGACATTTTTTTTCTGATTTCAAAAATATATAGTTTGCTTATGTTTGCATTAACCGTTTTTGCAATATTTAAATTTTTAGAATTGAATTTTTTATTATTCAGACCTCTTGCGTCTTAGCTAGTTAGGCGAAGTGGGCTTTGATAAAATACCTATATTATTAAACAAAACAACAAATATTACAGTCATTGTCACCCCAATAAAGTCTGTCAAATTGGATAAAATTAAAGAGTTAAGTTAATTATATTGTTAAAAAAAAAAATTTTAAAAAAAGCTAAAAAATCATTTAATTTTTTAAAATTCAAATTGGGGATCATAAACACATAACTTATTCGACCCATACCACCGTTATTAAAGCAACCCGAATATTGTTTTTCAATGTAGTCAATCGCATCTAGTATAAACTGTGGATTAAAAAGGTTTAATTCTCGAAAATCTGTTAGAATTTTTTTTGTAAGTTCTTCTTAAGTGTGACATCTATTATAGTATATTTTTTTTTTTAAATCCCCAAAAAAAAGATTAACGGGGGGAGATCAGGACTGTTTGGCCAAGTATTGGACCGGCCTTTAATCCATAAAATTTTTATTATTAAGAAATTTGTTACCTGAACCACATTTACAGGAGCTCCGTCCTGCTGCCATATAATCTGGTTATAATTAATTATAACCTTCCAAAAGGTTGTCTATGTCATTTTTTAAAAGCCTGAGATATTTTTTACCATTCATGTTCCCCTCAAATATTATAGGACCAAAAAACCCCATTTCTATACATTGCACAAAACGTTGACAGATCTTCGCCCTTGAATTTTCACAACTTGTTTTTTTTGGGGTTTTTAGTACCCAAAAAAATTTTTTTTTGGATTAAACATTCCGGCAGTTGAAAAGTCGCCTCGTCTGTAAAAACAATTTTTGTTAGAAAGTTAGGATCATGTTGTATTCTTATCAACATTTCTTGAAAAACTCGGTCCCTCGCATTTTATTTTCCTTGGTTAAGTTTTGAACCAAAATTTATAGGGCTTATAATGGTAATAATTTAAAATTTCATAAATTTTCCACCAAGATTTATTGACAAAAGGGGAAAATCGGGATAGATCTTTCTGGGTCTTCTAAAAATATAAAAACGTTCTATTAAACATTCTCTTTTTTTTAAAACTGTTATATTTACCTTGAAAATATAGCAAAACCTCCAAATCCTGCTCCTCATTTTTGCTATAGTTCTTTTTTTTTCCAAAAAAAGTTTTTCTCTGCTGAAAATTTTTAATAATATAATGGATCGTTGTTTTGCATGGAGAACCCTTTTAGGATACCCCTTTGATAATGATTTCCGCCAGTAATATGCTTGTATGTATCACCATCATAAGGGTAGTTTTTCCCATGTATTTCTTATGGGAGAAATTTCAGCCCCTAAAACACAATTTTATGGCCATCTTCAACCCTTATCCAAAATAGAGGATGATTTTAAATAGGGGTAGTTTAGGAATCTTAGGCCATAAGTATTACGTCACATGCGGGGGCCCCCCACGCTTAGGCTCAGGGCACTACGCCATCTGTAGGAATCTTAACCTAACTATATTTATGTCGCCGGTCAAATCCATGTTGTGACGTCATCATGGTCATTGGGTCATTTTGGAAATAATTAAATAAAAACCTAGCAGGATTCGAACCACTTGTCGCTCCGTCCAACCGCTTCAAAGTCCAGTGCGCTGCCATTGCACCACGGGAGAATATTAGATATTGTTTTGAAATAGATGTATAGTAGAAGTGACACAAATAATTAAAAAATTAAATAATTAAAAAAAATCCTTTACCTAGCAGGATTTGAACCA
>JAHBCN010014334.1:0-22759 GCA_019359885.1 Listronotus oregonensis
TACTAGTTTAAAAACACGCAAAAATGTATTTGAATTAATGTGTTTGTATTTATTTACTAATAGATCTTTTAAATTAATTAATTGCTTTTCTTTTTTAACTTTAAATTTAGTGCCGAATGCAAGTGTCAGCTTTTAACTAAAAAAGCCTTATTAAAATGACAAAACAAAAGCAAAACTGCCAAATAACTTAAATCCTATTTAAATTTGACAGCCTCGCTTTTGTCTTGTCTTAAAAAAAACTCTTTTAGTTAAAAGGGAAATTAACTTTTCATTTATGTCATAAGTAAGATTTAAATACCACGCCAAATATTACATAGTGGTGCCATCTCGTAGAAGCTTGCGTAAATACGAAAACTTGCTTCCAAAAACGTAGATGGCGCAAAAATAACAGCCTAATTCTTAATATGGGAGAGTCCATTCTACCTAACCTTACTCTTTCTTTTATGACTAAAATATAGCATACAACCCTTTCTAACAGTGAGATCAGCCTTTTTTACTCATTTATTTTTGCATGTCCTGGTGTACACGATACCTATATATTGACAATTTCACTATTAACGCCAAAATGCTTGCTATGCTGAAAATTTGTAACTGATTAAAAAAATAATCATGGCTCTTTTAATGAGAAATATTAATTGTCGTTTCCTTTATTAGAACTTATTATTTTCTTAGGAGGTCCTAATGCAAAACAAAAAGGGGTATTTTTCTCTGAATATTCAGGCTATTTGTGACAGTGATAACTACATATTAGATATTGTATCTCGGTTGCCTGGTTTAAACCGTGATAGTCATATTTATAATTTTTTTATTAAGCAGCGATTTGATAATGGAGAGTTTAATGATGCTGCTCTTTTGGGAGATAGTGGTTATTCCTTGACAAACTATTTGATGACTTCAATTCCAAATCCTTATACTCCACCAAAAGAATTATACAACAGACCTAAAATGTCCACAAGAACTGTAATAGAACGTAAGTTTGGAACATGAAAGCGAATATTTGCAATGTTGAGAGTAAGTAAACGTAGCAAATTACATTTTGCACAAAAAATCCTAACTGCTATAGCTATGTTTTATATTTCTAAACATGTTGTGTTAGTCCAAAAAATAGGTCATGAAACACGAATTTAAGGTTAAAACTTGAATTTTTGATATAAGTTACTTTGAAGAATCTAAAAACGAACTGTAATTTTTTTTGAATTTACCCCCGGGAAGGGGTAAAAAAAATTAAAAGTGTTTTTTTTTTTAATTTTGAGGAGACGGTAAGTCCCAGAAAAAAAAGTTTTAAATAAAAGTTGTAGAACGTAAAATTCTACATAAAAATAATTATATAACTTTTTTTCCTAAAGTTAAAATTAACTGAGATAGGGTAGCTAGAAGCTAGGGGATGATAACAGCAACTTTAAAAAATCATAAATTATTGGAAAATTAAAAACCTCATAGTTTTTTTTTTAAATTATTTATATAATTACCAACTTTAATTTTAGAGATTTTTCTTTCTCTTGCTTTAAAAAGTAATAGCAGAAGACCTCTTTGTGCATTGCCTTTCATTAGAATTTAATTTTGACCGATAACTTCATTTGACTGATTAATAATAAAGTACTTAGACTGATTTGGCATTCGTTTTTGTTTAAATTTCATTAGAATTTAACAAGATTTATGGTAATAATCAAAAAAGCTTGATTATACATACAATTTTTTTATCGTACCTATTAATACTGAGACACAAAATCCTCAATAATATAGGGTGTCCGGCCAAACTGGCTGGTGTGTCCGACTATTAGGTTTGGCGACCTGGCAACCCTACCTACATATGGGGTAAGTAATGCTTAAGATTTAGTTAATAAATTAGAAAATATTAACCTACCACCTAATAGTTTCATGGTATAATTTGATGTTACTTACCTTTTTACCACAGTCCCAAAGAGTGAAGCTGTCCAAATAGCTACCAACCTTCTTTATCAAAAAGCCTTGATGATCAAACCAGTCATTAATATTGCATTATTGCTTTACCTTTGTTTATCACAAGATTTCTTCTTATTCAACAACGAATGTTTTCAACAACCTAATGGCTTAGCAATGGGCAGCTGCCTCTTACCTTTTTTAGCAGATATTTTTATGGACCATTTAGAGACCCAATCAATTATTTCCAACAATAATCCTGAAATCTTACACTGGTTTAGGTACGTGGATTTTTTTAAACTAATGAGTAATCCATTTTAACATCTCATTTTTTTCAAATAGACCATTTAATTTCAGAAACCTCTAACCACCTTATACAACATAAATTAACAGCATTTTATTGTTACATAAATAGACTTCTTAATTTTTCCATGTCAAAAAATAAATACTTGAACGAGATAAACATTTTTAAACAAATCGCTTACAATAATAATTTTAATCCTAAAATTGTTACTAGATTAATAGAAAAGAGCAAAATTAAGAAGATTAGAAAAGAAATTTTTCCTACAGTTCACACGGAACCATTTAAATACAGGGTGGCCGTCGCTTTACCGAAAATAGTATAATCTCCAATATGTTATAATCAATTTATAACTTGATAAAAAATGTTTCTGATTGCTTTGAGATATGGCATCAATATATGTACACATGTACAGTCAGCGAAGGCTACGCCTGCGCCGTTATTTATTTACTATTCAACGTTCATGGCGCCAGAAATTGATAACTAGAAATGAAGACGCGGCTACGCCATAAAAAGAGTACTATAGTGGAAATATTATTTGAATAAATTTATTAAATTTAAATAAGAGATTTGAGGACACTGGCAGTGAAGCTAATTTACCTCGAAGTGGCCGTGCAGGCACTTCACGTTCAGAAGCGAATTTACAGTTGGTTGCAGAAAGTGTTGTTAAATACCCAACCGTATCTACCATAAGACGGGATTTATAACTAGACATGCTTCGGTCAAGTCATCAAGACATTATGAGGAAGTTGAAATTAAGATGATATTGCCCACGACTTCTGCATACTTTAAATAAAGATGGTTTTGACAAAGAACTGAAATTTTTAGAATGGTTCTTAATTCGGTCTGAAGCTAAAGATAATTTTACAGTAATGCGATTTTAGAAAAAGAGTTAAATCCTTCAGGTGTTACAGTTTGAGCAGGAATTATAAAAACATTTCTTTCATCTGAGATGGAGCAAGATGGAGCACCACTATACTACGGTTTAAAAATAAGATATTTTTTTAAACAACACGTTTAAGAAATGGATCGGATGACGTGGAACAGGTGACTGGCCTCCAAGATCATGTGACATAACACCGCGCGATTTTTCCTTGTGGGGCATAATAAAAAATGCGTTGTACCACACAAAAAGGCTTATGCGCAGCAATATGTAATTTAGTTATTAAACGCTGTAATTTATGTATTGAACAACAAGGTAAACAATTTGAACATTTGTTTTTTTTTTATTTTATTGTTTTCAGTAAAGCGTTTTTTCGGCCACCCTGTAATTTGCTATTTCATATACTAACAAGATTGTTAGCGAAATGGTTACTTAGGCTTCAGAGATCATTTTCAAAAAATCCAAATTTCCTATAGAACCAAACTTAATTTGGGATCTTAATTAGTCACCTCAAAAAATAAAATAGATAAACTGAAAAAGCAGGATATATCTTTTAAATTGTGACTCTTGTAGTAGCTCTTATATCGGTAGCACTTGTAGACCCCTTAAAACTAGAATATCTAAATATTTTCTTGTTTTTATTATTAACTTTTATTCAACCTTACACTAACTCTTTAGTCAAACATGCTCAGAGAGATCCCGCTCTTAATCTCTCTGCACACCTGGGATGTCTTATCGTTTCCTACCCCACTTCTTCACCTAAGTGACCAGATTGCGTCAAACTCTGGTAACTTGGTATATATTAATACACCAACCTTTTCTAGATCCCTTTCCCCACACTTAGGAACATTGTCTTTGGTGTCTGTGAAAGTGATAGGGAGTTCTCTTTTCTCTCTCTCTGCACACCTGGGATAACTCATCGTCTCCTACCCCACTTCTACAACTAAGTGACCAGAATTTTGTCAAACTTTGGTCACTTGGTTTATATTAATACACTAACCTTTCCCAGGTACCTTTCCCTACACTTTGGCACGTTGTCCTTGGGGTCTTTGGGGGCAGCCTCTCTCTGCTCGGTTTCTTTGACTTCACAGTATAAATAGCCAATTGATTCTTATTAACTATTTAAACATTTTCTTTGCCTTCATTATAAATTTTTACTTAACTTAACACAATCTCGTTAATCAAACATAATAGACCGAGAGCTGGCAGTCAGAAAAACAACATTATGTGATACCAAAGCTTTCAGACATGGATTGTTTAACATTTACCATATCTTGTCAAAGATCATTCGTCTGCTGCCCGGTAGTTGTCGCTTTAACGAGTTATCGTAATTAAAAATTTGAAAAAAATACCAAAAAACCTCGTTATTGATACCAAGCTAATATACGTGTAAAAACAATTAAAATCATTCAATAAAATTGTGATATGGTCGTCTGCCGCTTTAGACGGTCGCTTTTTTCAAGCAGACGCTGTCGAAAATTGTATAAAAATATCATAAACCTCACGAAAAGATACCAGCTTAGTATTTTGGATTTTGGCAAAAATGTTTATTTAGGTGTATACAGCAAATATGAAAAAAGAAATCGCCGGCAGAGGGCCGACTTTAAAAATCAGACGGTCTCAAAATAATAAAAAAAAAGGATTTCGGCTTAGCTTAGCTCTTGTGAAAGTACCAAATGCACAAAGTTTCGTGAGAAACTGTTCGAGTACTTGTTTCAATGTAAAATTATTATTGGCTTTTACAAAAAGGTTTTACGTTGATTTTTTGAATGAGTATGATACTTATTATAAATAGACAACTGCAGGAAAACATGGACTAACTGCCAAATATTGAATAACCTACATAAACTTTAAGAAATTATATCAAGACTTTTCAAGAAGCATACGAAGCGGAAATTTAAACTTATATATTTCTTGCCTACCCAAAATAGCAGCTCTTATGTTTTCAATGAATCACAACTATGCAAGGTGGATTGTTAGATTCTACAGTAACTTGGTGAATGTAGAAAACACACATCCGGCCCTAAATGAGTGTCTTATCAATGGTGGAATTTCAATAAGAAGGACGGAAAAGGGATTTTCAGGTGCGCCCATTGACCTTACGCTAGAACAGACTATTATTGCAGATGCTGCGAATAAATCAACAGGTATTTTTTCCGAAAAAAGATTATATTTTGCATTAATTATTATTTTTGTTTTCAGGGATAAGTCACTTCACCAATTCGATATCAGCCAGAAGACGATGGGCAGCAAGTCATTCTTTGCGCACATCACTGGTGTCACATTTACTAGAACAACTTAATTTGAATTTAAAAGAAGATGTTACTACTGACCTTCGAAGGCATAAAATAAAGAAGGATAATGGTTCGCTTAAAGAAATTCTTGATCAGATTTTTCAAACTTGCAACCCATTTTCGTGTGATCTAGAGAAAAATAATTTAGTCAATCTTTGTACTGGAAGAAGTGCAAGTCAAGCTAGAAAAAATTTTCTCCTGAATGTTGCTTCAGAAGGAGAACAATTGCGAGACAATTTTATCAGAGAATGTGAAAATGATTCAAACAGATTTGAAAGACCAATTACAAAGACTGTCATGCACACATTTGCATCTGAAAATAAATTTAAAGTTAAAAGAAAGAATGGTAAAATAGAAGAAGTAAAAATCGAGAGAAATATAATTGGGAGAATATTAGTATTGGCTCTAAAACAAAAAATTGATTTATTAAATGTTCTATCTTATCCTCTGACAACTGTTCCGCTGTCCCTATGTCACGTTGATGGAACTATGAATAAGACAGACAAATGTAAATTATTTAATTTATTAGAAAAACGAGCTCCCACCTCTGAGGCCCCAGAAAAAATAGATTGTACAGTTTTTTACGGATATTTCTTACTTCATGTCCTTAGAAAAATATGTACTGCTAGAAGTAAAAGAATAGAAATTGTTTTTGATAAAATCAATACACCGTCAATAAATGACACTGAAAGAGATAGGCGCGCAGGATCTACGGAAAAAAATACTAAATTCACAATAACCGGAGAGGATCAGAAACGACCTGGTGACTTTATGAAGGCACTGAGGAATGACTCCTTTAAAACAGAACTCATAAAATTTTTGGTGAATTATTGGAACTCAGAAATTATTTTGGACATTTTAGGGCACAAGACTCTACGAATTAATTCTGAAAATACGTGTTATTTGTTTTATCAAAAAGATGGCCACATAATTAGAGAAGTGGACGAGATACTCTGTTGTGATCATTATGAAGCTGATACTCGTATTATTTACCACATTTCTACAATGCCAAATAATTCGAAAGTTGTCATTAGAGCATCTGATACTGACATTTTAGTGATAACTTTGGGAAACAAGCACAAAATTAGTAGCCTAGGGGTATGGCTAGAAACCTGCCTTAGATCCAAAAACACTTTACGTTATGTAAACATTAATAATATTCATTTAAGCTTAGGAGAAAAACTGTCCAAAGCATTGCCAGCTTTTTATGCCTTGAACAGATTACTTGTGTAGAAAAGTTTGTTTGTATGATGTATGGCCAGCCCGATGTATTATGTGTCAACGAAGCACGATTCAATCTGTTTATGAAGAACTTTGGCTCTGCATGCCAGAGTCAAAAGCCTTTTGATAAAATCAAGAATTTTGATAGCAGTCTTATGCCACCCTGTCGCGATTCATTAATATGCAAAATTTAAAGAACAAATCAGATTTGTGCAGTTTGGAACCATGCGACAGAGAAATTTCCTTTATTTTATAATCCCGAAGAGAATGGTTGGAATCTGGTGAAGGATAAATTCCAAATTGAGTGGTTTACGGGCCAACAGACTCCAACTTCGGTTGAAAAAATATTAGTCCAGACATCTGACACTGCAAGCGAAGATGGATATATATTCCAGTGTTCAAGTGATGAAGATGAATGCAATTAAATTATTAATAATAGATAATAGACGGATTTTAAAAAGCTTTTATTTTCTTTATCTTATTTCAGAATTTTATATTATGTTTTATTCAAGAGAATATTGTTGTTTTGTTTTTTGTTAATAAATTTTTATATTCAAACATGAGCAACCTTTAGTTACTAAATATGGTCTCCTCTCTCCCAAGATTTATCATTTTTAGTTTTATTAAAATCAACTAAAAATTGTTTTGTTAAGGACCAATAAAAAACTATATAACCGACAACCTTTTAGACACAGGTTGTCGGACTCTTTCATATGTATGTAGAATTTTTCTCGCTTCTACCCAAACTTCTACTCTTCCTTAGCGTCTGCTCCTATACTGAGAACGATTTTGTACGGGAGACGCCTTCTTTCTGCCAATATTTAAATAATTTTGCAGAAAAACTTGTATTCTATCAATTGGGCAGTTTTTAGGAGATAAGCTGAAATAATTTATTTTTGTTATTTTGAGACCGTTTGATTTTTAAAGGCGGCCGTCTGCCGACGATTTCTTTTATAATATTTGCTGTATACACCTAAATAAACATTTCTGCCAAAATACCAAGCTGGTATCTTGTCGTGAGGTTTATGATATTTTTATACAATTTTCGACAGCGTCTGCTTGGAAAAAGCGAAAGGCTAAAGAGGCAGACGAGCATATTATAATTTTATTGAATAATTTCAATTGTTTTTACACGTATATTAGCTTGGTATCAATAACGAGGTTTTTTGGTATTTTTTTCAAATTTTTAATTACGAATGATCTTTGATAAGATATGGTAAATGTTAAACAATCCATATCTGAAAGCTTTGGTATCACATGATGTTGTTTTTCTGATTGCCAGCTCTCGGTCTATAATACCTAATTAATGATTTTCATGAAGCATACAAATATTATTGTTCCCCTACCTGATAGCAGTTTATGAGCTTTAACTTTTTTTACATTTTAATATTTTTTACCTTCTCAATATACCGGTTCCCCAAATTACAATCTCACACTTTTTTGCCGCACTCCCTCTGCTTTTTTTCCTAGGGCCCAAAGAACTTCACATCCCCCTCCCCTCTTTTCTCCACTATATCCACCCATTTAACCATAATAACCCCTATAAAACAACGTCTTGTCCTTTCTAACTCTACCAACACTTCCTTTATAATTTTTCCTACCTTGTGGGTTTCTTTGGCTGGCTCTTGGGGATGTAGAAAGGAATGAGTTACTTTCTCAGTTTACTACAATTTAATTGTCTTAGTTAATATTAAAATCTCTTCATTATATTAAAAGTTATTTCCACAAAATATTTTAATTTTGACTTTTAAATCACAATCTTTTTAAGCGTCATTGTTAAAATTCTGGTTCCTTTTAACGATAACTACACTCCAACTGCCTTTGTAGTAGTACATCCTTTTCTGCTCCCTTTGATTAGTTGTCATTTTTACATTTTTTATTTTCTTAATACACCGGTTCTCCAAATTGAAATCCCACTCTTATTTGTTGCGCTCCACCTGCCTCTATTCCTGAGGGCCTCAAAGAACTTCACAACCCTTTCCCTTCTCCACTGTATTCCCCCATTTAACCATAATAACCCCTATAAAACAACGTATTTGTTTCTTTTCTAACTCTACTAACACTTCCTTTATAATTTTTCTACCTCTTGGGCTTTTTTGGCTGGCTCTTGGGGATGTAGGGAGGGAGGAGTTTTTTCCCTTTTTACTACAATTTAAGTGTCTTAGTCATATTAAAATCCTCTTAATTAAATTGAGAATGATTAAAATAAAATAATAATAATTTTTGATTTATAAATCACAACCTTTTTAAACATCAATGTAAAAAATTTGGTACCTTTTAACAATAACTAGACTCTAACTAACCTTGGGGTAGTACATCATTTTCTGCTCCCTTGGATTGGTTGTCTATCCTTTTTTACACTTCATTACTACTGGTCTCTTAACCTAACAAAATCACATGTTCGTCTGTCCACAAAATGGTATACTAGTGTTGTTTAATTTTAACCCTTAATTAGGCGCATGGTGTCATGACTGATTTGAATTGAAAAAAAAATCTTATGCAGTATTTGGAGCGCGCTTTTTGTAGCTTCCTAACTCCCCGCAGGGTACGAAAATTAGTCGCGTCCAGAACATCAATGGGTGCGCACTTGTCGCTGCTCTCTAGAGCGATGACCCCATGCGACCAGTTACGTAATTATTTTTTGGCGATGGTAAGTTTTAATTTTTGTGTTTTTACTCAGTTAATATTAGTGTATTGTTTATTATTTTTCTTTGTATGTGTGTATTTCTTATACTGAGTATAATTAATAATTACGTTATCTATTTTTGTGTTTATTATGAATTTTTCATTTTTTTTCAGTTTTTTACTGATTTTTGTGTAACGATAGACATATATTGCAATAGCTGGACGAAATGTCCGATAATGAGCAAGATGTTGCTGGTACGGATTTGGAAGACGAAACAGTAAACGACACCGCTATCGACAGTGCCCATGAATCAGAAAGCGAAATTGAAGAGTCCGAAGATATCCAAGACATCCGTGAACCATCGGAAGGAAACTATTTTTTAGCTCGACATACTCAGGGAAATGGCCCGAAAATAAAATAGTCCAAAGTACCATCATCAAACGCAGTAAGAACCCGAGCACAAAATATTTACATTTATTTACCGGGAGTTAAAAGGTGTGCAAGAAACGCTAAATCTTCTCTTGAATGTTTTCAATAGTTTTTTGACAGTGACGTTATTGAACTTTTATTGAACTTTTGGTCACAAATTCCAACTTATGTATTGATAAAATAAAGGAAAAGTTCCAAGAAGATCGTGATGCACTTCCTACTGATATTGCGGAAATTAACGCCTTTTTGGGCTTATTGATTATGGCGGGAGTCCTAAGAGGTTCGCACTTGAATTTTATTGATTTATCAATCTAAGCAAAAACCATAATTAAAGCAAATAGTGATTAAGAATTACCTTTAAAAATAATGTTACTGTAAAGAGGAATTAACTGTCAATTTATTGACATGAATGATATACAAAAATGAAAAAAATATTGCACTATGATAATCTTTTTTGCCCTTTAAACCCTATAATTTTAGTGCTAATAAAAGTAGTAAAAACATGGAAATAGGTAGTGAAAATATAAAAACTGTATATGTTAATAAAAGTTTATATATTTTTCTAACATTATTTATTATGTATCCTGATAAATTAATAAAATAATTTTTTTACCCTCAGACTTATTTTAATATGGAATGTAAGTAAAGTTTATTTTTTCTTAAAGAATATTGCAATCAAATGTTTTATTTATTTGTATTAAAAATAACTAAAAAAGTACATTGTTGTATGCACTTCAAACTTTACATAACTACAAATAGAAGTGTCATGGATTACAACTTGATTAGGGAACTTTTTTTTAAATAGAAGCTTCAAAAATATATTTAAAATAATGCCTTTGTATTTTAAAAGGTTTCTGGCTAGTCATTATATAATAATTTTATCCATTAAATATGTCATTAATATGCCCAAAATTTCGTTTTCGGTATTTGAATATTTATAATTTTTTTAACTGAATATTCGTAAAATGTAAATTAAATTTTTGTTTCTTTCTAAACAAAATACATACTTACTTAAACTATTAAAATACTTTTCAGAGGCACCATAGCCCTATCATATTATTTAATATAAAAACATTACCCATACTCCCTGAATCCTTTTTCTTACTTTTAACCCTGAACTCTACCAAGCATTAGTAACGGCTCCCCTTGGTCGCTCCGATCATGGCTTGGTCACTGTTTTATACTCTATACATTTGAAGGCCTCTGAATGTATACCTCCGTGCACTGTCTGGCACTAAAATCACTAAAATTCGGACGACTGGGATGGTCTAAGAAATTTCTTTGCCTCCTACCCTTAAGATCCTACCTGCTTTTCCAGTCATGATCCCTTCTAAATTTGCAAACAACTTACCGAAACAATTCAACTGGGCATTGAAACCTATATTCCTCAATCCAAAAAGAAACCCAAACTACAAACCCTGGTTTTCTAAATCCTGTGAAAAAGCCAGACTTTTAAAAATCTAAGTCCAGAAAAAGTTTCTTTAAAACCCTAGTCCCAAAAGCCAACAGGCTAACATCCTAGCAAGAAATAAGTATTTCAGAAGCCAAAGACTGCTTTGCCAAAAACATTTGTCAAAACTTTTGCACAAATTTCTTTCCACCCAGATTTTTCAGCCAATGGAAACTTCTACCGGCAGAAGTTTCCCCTTTTCATCCAAATCTCCAAGTATTTAGGTGTCGTGTGAATTAACTCCCTCTTTTCACACTTCAGACACCCACGGAACGTTAGTACTTAGGCTTCAGCCTTCGTGGATTGTTCCAAGATATAAAAAAATCACAAGAATACAATTTTCATTTAACCTTATTGGTTTACATTTATTTGTATAGAAACATTGGGTTTCACCATACTTATCTAACTTTTGACAAATTACACAACTTATTTGTTTTTTTTAAATTGCAGAAAACAAGACACTCTCAAAAACTTGAGTAAATAGGGGCTTCTTCTGTCAATGTAGATGTTGATCTTAAGAAGTACAGGGAGAATAAGGTTTGGCAAAAATTTCTATTAAAAAACAGCATTAATGCTCTAATGTAAATACCTTGTGGGTACAATTTTACGAATTAGGTTTACCCAAATCTAAATATCTATAAGAGTGATTTTTTACCTTAAGCAAATTAATGAATTAATAAAATTAAAACTAAATTAACAAATAAATATCATAGAACATTAAATAAAACACATCCAGACCAAACCTTACCAGACAACATCCTTAAAGAATGATTGACCCTTTCTTAAGATGTACCGATGTAGAGTAGCTTTTATTTTATTTGGTAAGTGGCTGTATGTTACCCTACACCCTATAAGTACCCATACAGTATATGTGGTGGTGGCACAAGGGTGTCCTTAAAGTGCTCTTGTATCTTCTATGGAACCTAGTGGTAAATAAGTTACTAATTTATTTTAACAATGAACGATTTTATGCTAAGGGGTATGCTGAGGATGTGGTAATACTTGTAGAAGGCAAGCATTCCACCACTTTAGCAGAATCATGCAAGGAGCACTGAATATTGTACAAAGCTGAGAAAATCGTTCTTAATATCTAAAATTTTAAATGGATCTTTAAACAAAGGTGCTAATTTATTCTCTACATTTTTGTTTTCTATTAGGACCATGTCTCCGATTTTATAATTATAGCTATTGCATCTTTTATTGGAGTTTATATGCTTAGTTTTTGAAACAATTAAGTTATTTCTTGCATCGTTCCACGCAGTCTGCAATCTAAATTTTAACTCAAATGGGTAGTCCTCAAAATTATAAATAGGATCGATTTGATTAGTAAGGTTTTGCTTATTTTACCAAATACAAGCTCGTATGGTGTATAGCGTGTTGAGGTGTTTACCGTGTTGTTATATGAAAAACACCAATACGATACCCAATCGCTCCAATTACTTTCTTTATATTTTGACAATTGCATACGCAAATACGCACCCAAATGTTTATGTGAGTTTTCCAGACCTCCAAGCGTTTCATGATGGTATGCTGTAGGATCCCTAATAGTTTACAAGCTTCTTTAAACGTGCTAGACATAACTTCCAAACCTTGGTCCGTTAGGATTTCACAAGGTATCCCATATCGTAGTATAAAATTTTCTACGAATGCCTTTGCTACCGTTTTAGCTTCCTTATCCTCTATTGGATATCCTTCCACAAACTTTGTTAAGTCGCACTGAAGCGTCAAAATGTATTTTTTATTTTGGCTATCCTCAGGTAGAGGGCCTACAAGGTCAAGTACAACCTTTTCGAATGCCGATTTAGCCGTACTTGTTATTACCATTGGTACCTTCTTCGGATTTGAATGCTTATACCTTTGGCAATTATCACAGTTTTTGACAAAGTGGCTTACGTCTCCTTTGAGACCTGCCCAAAAATATAGTTTCCTTATATTGTTGTACATGCGTTTTACACCCGCATGACCACCCGTTGGTAACGTGTGAAAATCATTTAAGATTATATGTCTTAATTTTTTATCTGTTATACGTTCCGCATCCCGAACTATATTTATTTTTATAGTCAGTTCTAACATATGCGATTTACATTTACTTAGTAAATTTAAAAATTCTGCACTTTCTGCATTTCTTAATATATATATTTCCGGAATATTATTTTCTATGCACCATTTGTCCAGATGTCTCAACGATGTACCTAAGTCATACGCTGATCGACTGTTCTGGTAAAAATACATAGTTTGTGAATTCACATTGTAAATAAAATTATCACAGTACAGGTAAAATTGCAATTTTTTAAGTTTTGCAAACTCTGTTTTAGACACTACTTTTAATTCAATCGTGTCATTGGGACGTTTTAAAACCTCGGCTACAACAGGGTGATCAAGCCTATCGCCTCCGGTCTGTACGTCTTTTGTCTCCACGGTTGTGGTTAGTTCTGGTTTTGACACAAAACCCGCTCTATCTCTAACTTGTGCTCTAGTTAACACATTCACACTCTCACATATTTTTTCATTCATCACAACGCATTCATCTCTTTCATCCGTGTAACAATATTTAATTATTTCGCATCTCGGGGGAATAATAGTATAATAATCATATTTGGATTGTAGTGGCACTACCTTTTGTATCCCATTCTTATTTTTTAAAGAAAATGAAAATGTTTCGTAATTAATTATTGCTGAATATTTAGAAAGAAAATCTACACCTAATACTCCCTGTATATGAAAATCGAAATTTTTTACGACAACAAACTCATTGGAAAAATTTTCATTCTTAATTGAAAAATTAATTTCTGTGGTACCGATAGATAATGTGGATCCGGCTATTCCTTGTATTTTTAGTTTTTTTCTAGTGTCTACTATTTCATTATTAATTAAAGAGTTCTCAAAAATACAAGAAATACTCGCTCCTGAATCAATTAGAAACAATAATATTCTTCCATTATAATTAACACTTATGTAATTTAAGGCGTTTATATTGTAACTTGATATCTTGTTATTTTCGTGGGTCACGAAAAAACTGCCTTACGTTTGAACTTGAATTATCGGTTTTAGCGCTACTGTAAGCACAATAAACCCGGTTCGCCGGTCTGTTTCGACCTTGTCCATGGTAATGACCGCGACCTCGGTTCTGATTACATTGTGTATAGCTGTTGTTTTTATTATTGGTTCCCTTTTGGTAATTTAGATTATTGGCCTTTGGGTTTAGCCTATAATTATCAAAGGGGCGATAATTATTTTTGTTACCTCTTCCCTGGCCATGTGGCCTGTAATTAAAGTTTTTTGAGCCTTTCATGTGAAACACACTAGACTGAGGGTGTTTTGTTAGCTCCTCTTCCCTAGCTGCTAACACTGCGTCTTTTAAGTTTTGGTAATTCCTGGCCTTTACTATAGTCCTTAGTTCGTTACTCTAAGTCCATTTGAAAAGCGTTTACTGCAATTTTCTCGTTTATCCCTTGCAACACTCCCATTGCGGGCTGTATTATTATCGGCCTGCGCTATCGTTAGATCGACCAATAGTGTCTCGATCAACTTTGCGTAATCGTCGATACTTCTGCCGTCTTGTCTTGCGTTATGTAATTGTGTCGATAAAACTGCTGGTGATTTTTTCGTTAACAACCGGTTTTTTATATCCCCTACTAGCTGTTCCACTGTACCATACGAATTCTCTAACCTTAGTTTTGCATTTTGCGTTAATTTTGTTTTTAAAACGTAATTAATCAATAAGGTTTGCCCATTATTGTCGATAAGACTGCTATATAACTCAATTGCGTCAATTAACTGTTTAGTGCTATTTTCCGTGTTATCCATAGATGGTAACAAAGATGCCGCTGTTCTTAAATCAAATTTTTCCGCCATATTTATTTCCTCGGTATTACTATTATTTTTTAATTGTTCAGTTGGGTTATTTCCCTTAACCAGATCTTTTAGTCTTTAGTTCAGGAGAGAACGCGATTTAAAAAGGTGAGATTCAATAGCTTTGTTATAATCTGAATATGATTTTTAAGGTTTGGGTCGTCAATAGCAGATGCTTGGACCTCTTTTTGTATATTATTAAACTTATTTTCTAACTTCCCTACTTCTAGAATTAAATTATTTACTCTAACTAAGTCTATTCGGCGTTCTTTTGGCTCTTTTTTATAATGTCGCACAATTTAACTGAGTCTTCGTATATGCTTTTTAGCGAATTAAATACCATAATATTGTAATAAAATTAAAAAATAATAATTTCCAGACTAATAAAATGTTCTCTGAGAGCACTTGAGCGTCGAGCAGACTTTAACACAATGTTCATAATAAATATACAAATAATAATAAAAAAAACTTTTTCCACTAATAAACTTACATACTATACTGCTGTCTGTGTTCTGGGTTGAGGGTTGATCCTTGTTGTGGGGTTATGTCCAACGCTGTTCAGTGTTCTGGTTCTGGGACTTCTCAAACTACGCTGGGTTCTGCTGCTGGAGTTCTGAAGTACATACTTCTGGAGAGATTCTTCTTAAGTTGTTTTCGATAGGTCTGCTTTATTTTTAGTAGGAACAACAATACAACAACAACTGTCAATATATATAGTAGTACTCTTACATCGGTAGGCACTTGGATGCTTGTTCCACGATGAAATTTGAATTGACTACTCCAGAGTTAGTAATTTCCGCATGTTTGGAAGATGATTTGCCCATATTGGCGTCTATTTACCATATCACTGGACGGTATGCACTTTTTCTGACTTCTCAACATGTAACTGGCAGGATCGCCATGTGGTGTACTCTGCTTTGTACTTGGGCTCGTAGTATCTGGTACACGTCAAGAAGTCAAACAAGAGACTTTGTATAAAACATACTTTAATATAAAAATAGAAAAATAGTATAAATGCCTCTTAGGCTTTTAGTAACTAACTTATCTTTATGTATCTAATGTATCTAATCTTAATGTGTTTTTTAAATCAAGTTATTATATATATATATATATATATATATATATATATATATATATATATATATATATATATATATATATATATATATATATATATATATATATATATATATATATATATATATATATATATTTAAACATTAAACAATCATCCTTTAATATACACAGTTTACAATAATATATGAGTATTGTTATATAAACTAATATTTAAATAATAACATACTGTTAACCTTCACGGTCAATTGCTTTAGATACGTGCATTGGATTGATGACTTAACAAGTACTAGTGACTAACCTTTCAAGATTATTCTTTAGCCTTTTGTTTCAACCATGAATCCATTACAAAGTAAACGATCTGAAAATAAGAATACTGATTGTTGTAAAAACAAAATTTTAAATGCTCTCATAGCTAAAATAAAAGAAGGAAACATATTTTCTGTCATTTTCTATGAAACTACGGACATATCACATGTTTTCCAAATGTCTATATTTATAAAATATGTAGATATAGAGAGTAAAGAAATCAGAGAAGACTTTTTGTGCTTTGTAGACTGTCACTTAGAAATCTACGATTCTACTATAAGAAGTGTCAAATCTACCGAGCCTGTTTTGAGTGGGAAGGTCTTGGGTGAGGTAGTCGGAAAAAAACTTATTAAATTTGGCCATTTGCACTGACGGCTGCAGCGTCATGACATTACAAAAAAAAGGAACAGTGCAGCAACTTCAAAAGAGATCGGCTTGCTATAATCATGCCCTAAACTTAAGCTTGTCAAAGTGTTCAGATGTTTAGGCTATAAGAAGTTGTATGGGAATAATAAAAGAGGTTATTAATTTTTTAAGTCATCTTAAAAAAAATAAAAAGCATCCATGGTGGACAATTAGAAAGTTTGTGCGAAACTCGATGGGTAGCACGTCGTGATGCTGTAATTTGATTTTTATCTTTGTTCCCTAAAATTTTAGATGCTCTTATAACAGTATCAAATTGAAATAAAACATGAGTTTAATTTCAAAAATCCAACAATTTTAGAATTACCACAAACTTATCATTAAAGAAATGATTCAAATTAAGAAGGAGAGACATGCTGTAAACGATAAAAAAGACATAAACAATTTAAGTTAGTCCTACCACAATTTAATTATTTAGCGAAAAACACTTGACTCTACATTATCATAAACAAAATCACTTATCTCAGATGCTTGATTGACCATGCCAAAAAAGTTTTAAAAATTTAAAAATAAAAAACAAACCCATAACAACACTTATCCAACCTAAGGGCTCCTAATGGGTGGAATGTTAAGTACTTGAAAGGCTAAACAGTTTTAGTACGTCAGTTAGTAAATATGTGTTGCTCGATTCCGAAGGTATGTACAAAATAAAATTTTAAACCGTAAAACTGTTAAAATATATGTTATTTTAAACTTTATTCTTAAGTGTATTGTTTTATTCTCAATTTTTAACCATAATTATTGTATATAGCCAATTTTTTCCGTTTTATGTATTTTAAAAACATTTTAATTATTTTTAGGATATGATAAAATGAAGTCATCTTTTGATAAAGCCCACCACGATGGGCGAAACGTTAAGTAAATAGTCGTTTTGATCACCACAAAAACCTATACCCAAAAAAATACAACATAATTTATAAATTATATGGTTTTACCTTCCGCGACTAACATTCGGTCTCTGAGACGGACGCCTATACGTTTTTACGACTGTTTCCGAATCCTTTATTCGGCCGTTTCGCCGTTCTCAGTAGCTGCTTGTCGGAAGCCTCTCCGTTCAGTACCAAAGCGATAGTCTTCAGTGCTACAGGTTTTTCAGGTTATGCGTAATTCGGTCTCAAAGACGGAAGTTAGTTTTGATGTAATAATTAGGCTGCCTGACCTGAAAAGGTAAGTTATTTTTTTTATGGAATATTAATTAGTTTAAACTGTTTGTTGATGGTTTAATTTCAGTAGGTTCGTAATGTAAATATATTTTGGTATTTAAAACATTTTTAATAATTTTAGAAAATGGCTGCATGGAGCTATGAAAAAGAACAGGCAAAACTTCGTCAACTTTTTGATGAAGTACCATCCGAGATAGAAGAAGCAGAAGATACTGATTCTAGTGTAGGAGAGGACGCACAAACAGAAATTCAGGACGAAAATTCTGATACAGAACAAGATATATCCGAAGAAGAGAAGATGGATATGGTTGAAATTGAGGGAAGACTTCGTGAACCTTGTTTTATTGGACGTGATGGCACTAAATGGAAAAAGCATTTACATCAGCGTCCTAATGTGCGAACTCGTGCTGACAATATCATAACTCAATTGCCCGGTGTAAAAGGTGAAGCCAGACAGAAAAAAGAACCAATCGAAATATGGTGTTTGTTTTTTACAAATGAAATGTTAGAAAATATCGTAGCTTACACTAACAAGCATATTGAATCAAAAAGGTATTCTGATCACTATAGAACAGCAAGGGTGACAGATATTGATGAACTGAAGGCTCTAATTGGACTTCTTTACATTGCCGGTGCCATAAAAAGTAATCATCGAAATATTATCGATCTTTTCAAAACTAATGGCTTAGGAGTAGAAATTTTTAGACTGACAATGTCTCTCGAACGATTCAAATTTTTACTTCAAAATATACGTTTTGACGACAAAACCACAAGATTTGAAAGACAAAAATACGACAAGTTGGCTGCCATCCGAGAGATTTTTGATGAATTCAATGGAAATCTGCCAAAATACTTTTCCCTCTTACAATACACTACAATTGATGAAATGTTGTGGGCTTTTAGAGGACGTTGTGGATTCAGGATATATATCCCATCTAAACCTAATAAATATGGCATTAAAGTTTATTCTTTGGCAGATGCGAAGATGTTTTACACTACCAAAATGGAAATATATATTGGAAAGCAGCCGGAAGGTCCATACAAACAGGATACACACTAATATTTCTCTTGTACCAAATTATGTGAACCGATATGGGGATCAAAACGCAATGTTACCATGGACAACTTTTTTACTAGTACTGTCTTAGTCAATTTGCTTCTAAACGACCATAAATTAACCATTATAGGGACTCTTAGAAAAAATAAACCTCAGATTCCAGCAGAAATGAAAATAAATAGACCTGAAAAATCAATTATATTTGCATTTCAAGAAAAAGCTACGTTGGTATCATACATACCAAGAAAAAAGAAAAACGTGTTCGTTCTTTCCACTATGCATTGTGATGATTCTGTCGATAATGAAAGAGGTAAACCCGACATGCTAATTGATTATAACAAAACAAAAGGGGGTGTGGACACAGTTGACAAGTTGTGTGCCGCATATTACTGTGCAAGAATTACACAACGTTGGCCAATGGTTATTTTCTATGGTGCGTTAAATATTGCTGGTATAAATTCTTATATTATATTTAAAAATAACAACATCGACAAAAAACTTGAAAGAAGATTATTTTTGGAAAAGCTTGGACATCAACTACTTGAAGCTCATATAAAAAAACGACTTACCTGTTCCAGTCTGCCCAGAACAACAAGGTTGAGAAATGAGGAAATCTACAACATTCCCAATGCTGATAATGAACCTCCAAGAAATCCTACATATGGCCGATGTGCTTACTGTTCCACCAAAAAAAGCAGAAAGACCAGAAACAGTTGCCATAAGTGTAACAAATTTATGTGTTTAGAGCATTTGACTCCGTTTTGCAAAGAATGCATAAAATTTGTTAATGAACTTTTACACTAAAATTTCGGTTTCACAAACGCATTTGGTAGAGGATGCTATATTTTTATTATCGTTTATTATTGTGTTAAAAACGATTTGTTTATTTTTTATACTAAAATGTTGTAGTTAAGCAATAATTTTAATATTTCTATTATGATATTTTTTTTGTTAGTTTTTAGGTGAGACTTTTTACTTTGTAATAATACATTTTTAAATTACTAATAAAGCAAAAAAATATAATAAAGTTATTTTAATACCCATTCCAAATAAAAAAAATATGTATTTACATTTTTTTAACCTTATACCCCATTTTTTTTTAAATCCGTCTCTGAGACCGAAGTTAACAGTCGTGTTAAGAAAATTCGTGTTAGTCGCGGAAGGTTTAAGAAAAAAAAACAAGAATATTTAAGCCAGGCTTTCCGAACGGCACTATAACTTTTTTTCGAGACGTTCAATCTACATATGGATTCGAATGTGTAAACCTCCTTCGAGATATATCCACTACCTACAAAAAAATTGCAAACCAGAAAAATAGAAGAATATTTCTCCTTAGATGTAAACACACTAATGTCGTCCCAAAGTTTTTAAATTTCAACTTAGCACACACCAATTTTTTGTCAGGTACGTACCTTCAGAATAAATTTGATAACATTATATATCATCATGATAGAAACAACACAAGATAAGATATCGTGCATGACAAGGCCGGGCTTCTGACGTCATCGCGTGACCACTTCGGTTAACACACCACGGCTGGCCATATGATTTTGTTGTGTTTTCGTAGTATTATCGAAGTTTAATAAAGTTTTTGGTGTTTAAGTGACTGTATTGTGGGTAAAATTATTGTTACAATGAGGTGTTCCTTGTACGGATGTGGTGTGAAAAACAGGGCAAAGAATTTTGATAAGAACATACGGTTTTTACGTTTCCTAAAAACAAGAAAATGCAATGTAAATGAATTCATTTGTGTAAACGTAAGGATAAATTTAATGTGGCTTCTGCACGGGTTTGTTCAAAACATTTTAAAAATGATGATTATGTACGTAATCTACAACACGAATTACTGGGATATTGTCCTAAAAATGGTCGAACTAGAGTATTGAAAAATGAAGCCATACCTTCCGAACATATGCCAGTACAAGCAAAGAAGGTAAATCCAGACAGGGAATTTCGTCATAAGAAAAGAGAAATACATCAACTTGTGGAAGCGATTTTCAAAGGGTATGTAATTCATATAAGATAAGAATTTTAATGCTTATATGTAAAGTTTAATTAAGTAACTATTCAAATATTTGCAGAACTAATTTTCGCAATAATAGTTTTGGTGGAGGCTCTAGTGAAGTAGTAAGCAGAAGTATTGGGTAAATATTTTATTAATACATAGTTATACAGATTAAACTATGATTAGTAACATGTAAAGTTTACATACCTATATTAACTATTCAAATATTTGCAGAACTGATTCACATAATGATAGTTTTGGTGAAGGCTCTGGAGAAATAGTCAGTAGAAGTATTGGGTAAATATTTTATTAACAGTTGTGTACCATTATTAACAGTTCTGTACCATTAAGTTGAATTAATCGGCTGGACCAAGAAGTTACCACTTGCTCCTGAAAAAAGGATACCCATTTCCAGCTGTATCATGGTTAAAAAAAATAATAATTGCACCTGGAATTAAAAAAGAAATGTTTTAATATCATGAAACTCTCCTAAATGAGTGTCGTAGATAAAGTATGTGTACTGTCATTTGATGAAATGAAAATTCGCAAATGCTATGGATATGATAAAATCAACGACGAAACTATGAAACCGTGTAGTTATGTACAAGTTGAAATGTTTCGAGGCTTGATAAAAATTGGAAGCAACCAGTCTTTTATGATTTTGATTGCAAGATGACTAAAGAAAAATTATTTGAGATCATAGGCTTTGCAGAATCTTCAGGTAATAATATGATAAATGTATCCATAATGTACTTAAAAATAAGATAGTAAAGCAGATAATACATTGTTTTGAGATTTATATGGGATATTATATTATACAGGGTGTCCCAGTGAAAACGAAACAAGGCAATTTAAGGGCATTTTTTGTGTCTATTTTAAAAAATGGTGAAACACAACCCCCAAGTTCAAACCTCACACAGGGGTGACATGCACCATTAAACCTTAAATGGGATGAGGGGTCAAGTAGTACCTCTATTGAAAGGTTATTAAAGTCTCTTTTCAGCTCTGTCTCATTTTTTGATTTTAGATGAAAATTTAAAGTGAAATTGCACCATCAAAGAATTAATTCTTTGATAATGGTGCAATTTCGCATGAAATTCTCAACTAAAATCAAAAAATGTGACAGCGCTGAAAAGAGACTTTAATAACCTTTCAATAGAGGTTCCACTTGACCCCCCATTCCATTCAAGATTTTAACCTAGTTTCGTTTTTGCTGGGACACCCTGTATAAGTAATAACTAGGTTTATTTTATTTGTTTCAGGCTTTTAAATTGTAGCGATGGTTAGTGATCTAGGAGGAACAAATAGAGCATTGTTTAATGAGTTGAATGTTGATCACCATAACACTTTTTTTAACAATCCTGCTAATAATGAAAAAATTTTTGTCTTAGCTAATGTCCCCCATTTATTAAAACTAATCAGGAATAATTTTGTTGATCATGGCTTTATAGTAGATAATAAGGAAATTAATAAAACAATCATAGAAGAGGTAATAGATGTAACAAGCACATCTGATTTAAAAATAAGCTACAAAATAAGTAAGGAAAATCTGAATATACAAGGGGCTGCTAGGCAAAAGTTAAGTTGGCTGCCAAATTATTCTCTCACACAATTCCCAAGGCTATAACTAGGTGTGGCACTTTGGGTTGTTTAAAGAATGCAAACTGGATTGAGTGTGCAGAATTTTTCAAACTAGTAAGTATATTTCGTATTTTGTGTTATTTAATGTACGGATGTACCTAATAATAGTGTTCCGTGACACCCCGTATAAAA
>JAHBCN010014335.1:0-22815 GCA_019359885.1 Listronotus oregonensis
AATTTTTTAAAAAAATTACTTTTTATAAAGTATATTTATAAAAAAAATTTAAGATTTTTAAAAAAAGATACAAATAATAATAATTTAAAGATAAAAATTTTTTTTAATAGTTTTGAATTTTGTAACGCAGTCCATTATCTCTTCAACATTGAAATTATAAATTCTTTTTCCCGATAGCAAAAAGTATATTTTGACATAAAGTAGTTCGTAGACGATTTTTGATGTATTTCAGTTTTAAAAACTGCTTTTCGGCCCTTGAGTAATGGACTTCGTTGCGAGATATTTATATGCATCCCAACCGATAATTAAAGGGCCACATATTAAGTTTACCGTTGTAAAACTAAAAGGCGCAAAACATAACTCGAAAAAAAGGAAATTTTTAAAAAAATTTCATCCACTTCATCATTATTTTTATTCCTCTTCGTTTTTGCTTTTAGAATTGTCCGGTAATTCTTTGTCATCTTGTCTTCAGCTTCGATTGAACACAAGCCGTTCTTTAAATTTTGCCATTTGAAAAGGGGAATAATTCTTTTCTTAGACGTATTGCGTATTTTTTCGTTTATTTTACAACAAGTTGCTGAGTGATCAAAAGCATTCATTGGTATTGTTTCTTCGTATTTCGAAATTTTAGGATCTAGGTATGCAAACGATTGTATTTGGGATTTTTAAATCTTGAAATATTGTCTTTGCGGTGCCCGGGATATCGTTATAAAATTAATTTTTTTACGAGTACGCTTCCTTGTCAGAATGGGAAACCCTGTTCGTCCGACTTTTTTTTTTCTTTTGCCATTTGCCCGGTAACTCCTTTTTTGATTGGGCAATACCTTTTTTTTATTAAACATTTTGTAAAATTTTCTTGAGACTTTCTGCTCAAAACCCTGAAAAAAAAATTAACTTTATTTTTGAATGCTTTTTAAAATCATTACTTTTAAAAAAAAAACCCAAATTTTAAAATTTAGAAAAAATCAAAATTCTTTTTCTTTTAAATTTTTTAAATTTCGTAAAAAAATTATTTTTTTTCAACACCGGCGCGCAGATGAAATGGGGGGGGCCCGGGGCATTTCCCCGGGGCCCCCCTTTGGCCCATCCGTCACTGATGGAGACCAGAGAAATAAAGGGGGGAGAAAGTTATCCATCAATTTTCGGGAGGATCTGAGCCCCCGGGTTGCTTTACGAAAATAAAAAGCATTTGTTTTTTTTTTCTTTGTTGTTCTCATGGAATAAAATTGTCTTTAAAACAAGATTTTTTCGTAAATGTTTTGTTTATTTTTGGGATTAGATTTTTAGATCTTTCGTTTTATTTTAGTTGGTTCCATTTATAATGCCTTAATTTAGTTTAATGAACTATGTCTTGTTGCGTGAAAGGGTTTTCCCAGGTGATATAGTAAGCAAAAGATATTTTCGTTTGTAAGTCCCCCATTTTATATACTGAAAATATTTTATTGGGTAAAAAAAAACCTAGAAAAATTAAGCTAAAATAGTTTTATTGTAATTTTATAAGATAACATACATTATAATATTTTAGGTCTTTGATTTTTGCAATTCAGGGAAAAAAAATTTAATTAATATTTTAATTTTGTTTTCCCCAAAAAGGGGATTTTGGGTTAAAAAATGGTTAAATTGAAAATGAAAAATTTGGTCCTAGCAGATACATTTGTTTAAAACAGTTCCTGGATAATGAACATATAGGAAAAGGGAAAAATTTTTGGGAAAAAATTTAAGCTTTTTTGGATATTTCCCCCCAACCCCACCAAATACCAATTCCAGGGCAAAACCCCATCCCAAAATATTAAGGGGGAAAGAATAAAAATAAGTTAACCAAGTTGATTCCATTTAATGGCCAAAAAAACCCTTTTTAATAAAAATACGGGTTTATTGTTAACCCAATAGTTTAAAAACAACCACCGGATTAAGTGTAAGAATGTCACTTTTCTATTCCCTCAGAGGGAGAGTGTGAACTTGCCCATGTTTGGTTTTTTTAGGTACTTTGATTAAATTTGCCACATATTAATCTTTCCATTTTCTTAGAGTAAATAAAACAATTATAAATAATTTGTTCAATTAGAATGTGTGTGTGATCTACAATATTTAAACATCGATAAAAATTTATTTAAATTATAAAATAAAAAGAAGTTTAACGGGAAAAAAAATTTTTGTTTGCAATTTTACAATATTAATTGTCAAAAAGAGTATTGAAAAAAATATATAAGAAAAAATATTGAATGGAGCTACCGAATTTTTTAAAAGGGAAAAACAAACGAGGGCATAAGTTAAGAGGTTGTACATCACAGTGCAAATAAATTAATATATAGAGGTTTTTTAAATATAAACCTTCCTTTTAAAATTTTTTTATAGTAAAAAAAAAACTAAATTTAGATCACCTGCTTAAGATGAATATGTTTAAAATTTTTTAAAAAACCCCTTTTATAAAAAAATTTCAACCAATCATGTATTATTGAGTGTCATTTGAAAGTAAATTTATTTTTTAATGAAAAAAAAAACATTTGACAAAAAATAATGAAAATAAAAACTTTTTTACTATTTTTTATTTTTTTTAATAAAAGTTTTTTCCATATTATTTTTGGGAAATTTTTAGGATCCTTTTATATTGTATGCATTTTTTGCTATTTCTCATTTAACTTTATTTTTTATTCAAAATTATTAACACTTTTTGTACACACCAAATTATGAAATACATTTTAATAAAATTAAAAAAAAAGGGAAATATTACAAAATTTTTTGAATAACAGAGGCCTTTATTTGATTTTAAAAGAACCCTTTAAAAAGATATGTTTACTTTAGAGTTCTAAAGACAGCACGGCAGTTATTGGGAAAAATTATTAAAGTTTTTTTCGATAAACAAGTTGGTATTTCGATTTTAACATTTCCATTTATCGTTTCTACCAAGTCACCTGGATCTTCTTGCCCTTTTCATTAAAAAATTGTAATATATATTATATGCATATATGTAACGTATTCTGTTTTTTATTTACAAAAAAATTAAAAAAACATTTGTGGGATTTAATTTTCTATTTTTACCAAAAAAAAAATTTCAACCCCATAAATATTTTTGAATTCATACAAATTATTCCCCTGCATAGTATACTGTTTAATAATGGTAATTGTTTTCTTTATAAAATTTTTTTTCTTTCAAAAACAAATTTTATTACCCAAAACCTTTTTAATTTAAATTTTTGTTTACAAACAAGATTATGACATGGCACAAATGATGACAAATGAAAGCGAAAGAAACCCATGGCGGCCCCCTATATTAGACTTTTCGCGCAGATTGAAGCGCTTTCTCCTCTTTTTATTTTGAAGCTTACTAAGTCCAGCGTGGCTATCCGTTCGGGAATAAATACAAGTATCTGGGAAATTAGGGTTTAAAACGAACCCCAATTTTTTCCCCCCCTTTTATACATTACATTAAAAAGCCCTCTTAGACAACCGGGGGTACCACCAGGGGCGTTGTACAAATACCTAATACCTCTACTACCTCTAAATGATCTTAATTTCAAAAAAGGTTATTTCTAAGGTAAGGTAAGGTTGAAAATAATAATTTTAAAAATTTAATTTAATCTCTTTTTTGGTTACTTACTTTTGTTTCCCAAAAATACGATTTTTAAAAAGCCCCTGGATTATATATCAGTTTTTAAAACAAATATTTTTTTTGTAATTGTGTGGGAAAAAAAACCCAAGTTGTTAATTTAATTTTAAAGGCAAAAAACCCCCAAAAAAGTTTTTTTGGGGAAAATAAATAATTTTTTTTTTTAGTTTTCAAAGACTTTTCCCAAAAAAGGTATATATCAAAAAATTAAGGGAGTTATGATTAAAAAAAGTTAACCAAATTTTTGGGGAAAAAAAACTTCAAAAACCCCCCCTACCACCCCCAATTTAAAAAGAGTGTAGGTTTTAATTTCTTTATTCATGTATATAAATACTTTTTAAAAATTTAAACCATTTAAAATGATTTATTTAAAAAAAAAAATTGGGTTTAAGTGAAAGTAAAATTTCAGAATTTAAAAAATTCCTTTTCTTCAAAATAGCTCAAAACAAAGGGAGATGCGTAAAAATTATTGAATAATAAATTGTAGTTTTTTTAAATTTAAAAATTTTGCTTTTTTTAAAGTTTGTATAAAAAAAGTGAATATAAACATTTAAAAGGGTGTAAGGAGAACCTTGTTTCCCCCTCAAACCACCTCTTTAAAAAAAAAGGGGATTTTAACAGTTTTAATATATGAAAAAACTGTAAAATTTAATAATTTTTTTGGGATTTTTTTTTTTTGAATGGGGGGATTTAAATGAAATATTTCAAAAAAATTTAAAAAACAAAATACTTTTTTTTAATTATTGAGCTTTTTTTCCCCAAAAATTTAAGTATAGTTTTAACCCCCAAAAAAATTGGAGCGCCCATCGACATAATATAGATTTTTAAAAAAAAAAACAATCCCCCAAAATTTTAGCAAAACTATGCATTTTGAAAAAAATTTCAGTTTTTATTTTTCTAGCTTCGTTTTCTGGACTAAAAAGACATTAACTTTACTATAACTTATAATATTTCGTCAAAGATTTTTTTTGGGAAATTTTTACCCTGTATAGGCAACAAAATTAAAAATTTTCAGGGGCATGGCTGGGAAAATTTTACTGTTAATATATTGCTTTTTTGGGAAATCTATTTAAACTAAAGCCTTTGTAATGTTTTAAATGGGGGGATTCATATAAGCCTTTTAAATTTAAGTTGGTATAAAAAATAAATCCTAATATTTTTATAAAAGTTATTTGTGATTGAAGTATGTTTAAAAATAATTGGGAAAATAGAGGCGCCCCCCTCGAGGGGTCAAGTATGACGCATAAATTTCCCTCTCGCCCAATAATATATTTAAGTAATTTAAAAAAAAAAGAAAATCCTAATTTTTTTTAAAAATATGACAAAGTGCATAAATTTTAAAGCAAAATAAAAAAAAAGTTTTTTTTTTTTAAAATTTTAAAAAAAAAAAATAAAAAAAAAACAAAACTCACTTAAGGAACAGTAAAAAACTAACCCAAAAATTTTTCATAACTAACCGGAAGTTGTTAATTCGAAATTTAATACTCCATCAAAAAATCTCCGAGAGTTTAAAGTAAAACTAAATTTTAACACCTTCCCTTTTTTTTTTTTAATTTTTAATTTTCTTTGGATAAGAATTTGGATAATTTAATATAGTAGTATTTTTTTCCGCTGACTATAAATTTCTTTTAAAATTTTGCATAATTATGCTTAATTTTTTCTCTGATTTAACCTACTAATTGGTATTAAAATTTATTTATTTTTTTTGGAAACCCTATTGCAATTAGTTCTAATTTCAAAAAGGTTTTATTGCAAATCGGTCTGGCGGCAATTTTAAAATTTTTCCAAAATCGTATTACCTAAATATCCGTTTTTAAAGCCGGAGGACGACCGAAGACATATTTGGGGATTTTTTTTTTAACCCCAGCAAAACCAATTAGTTTAATATAAATTTTTAAATAAATTGCTTTTTTTTTTTTTCTAATATTTAGGTAAAATGTTTTGGAGAAATAGTTAAATACAAAAAATATGAACTATTGTTAAAGTAAAATCTGAAAACCATGATCCAAATTTGAAATTTTCGGAGAGTATTTCACGGCTCGATCATCTGTGCAAAAACGTTTAAAATTATTATTTAAAAACCCAATAAGGAATATGATAAACAAAATATTATCTTAAATTTTAAAGGGGGGAAAAAGGGTTTTTTCCAATTTTTTTTAAAATTGTATTTAACGGGTTTTTAAAAAATTTTTTTTAAAAAAAAAAAAGAAATTTCTTGAAGATTTAGAACCTTTTTTTTTTTAACAGTTGAAATTTTAAAAAAAATAATTTAAAATTTTTTTAAGGGGCGCCAAAAGTGGTTTCTCAATTTTTTTTTAAAATTGTATTTAATATTAGAAATTTTTAAAAATAACAAAAAGTATATTGTTTTTTTTTTAATATTTAGGTAAAATGTTTTGGAGAAATATTTGTTCATAATAAAAAAAAATATGAACTATTGTTAAAGAAATATCTAAAAACCATGATCCAAATTTGATAACTTTTCGGAGAGATTTCTTACGGCTCGATCATCTGTGCAATAAGCGTCTTAAAAGTTATTATTTAAAAACCACTATATAAGCGATATATGTATAAACAAAAGTATTATCTTAAATTTTATACAGGGTGCGCCAAAAGTGGTTTACTTAATTTATTTTTTAAGCATTGTATTTAATAGGTTCAGCCTTGCGATATATGTATAAACAAAAGTATTTTCTTAAATTTTATACAGGGTGCGCCAAAAGTGGTTTACTAAATTTTTTTTTTTAAACATTGTATTTAATAGGTTCAGTATAACATTTTTAAACAATAACAAAAAGTATATTTCTTGAAGATTTAGATGACCACCTTTTTTTTCTTCACACAGTCTTGCTCTAACTAGTACATTTTCCATCACTTACGTCAACGTTTCTATTGGTATTGCCCGAATTGCGTTTCTAATATTGTCTTTCAGTTTCTCAAGTGTGTCCGGTTTAGTTTTGTATATTTTTTTTAGGAATCCGCAGGGAGAGAAATCGGGTGCCATTGGGGCGATCTTGGAGATCGGTTTAGGTCGCAATATCGAGAAATTATTCTGTTAGGAAACACAGTTCTCAAAAGGATAAGAATTTGCCTAGCAGTGTGGCATCTGGCATGTGGCACCGTTCTGTTAAAACCATAATTTTCGGGGTTTTATAAAAAAATTCTCTAAGCATTTTTGGTACCTCACCGCGTTGACCGTCATTGCGTTGCTCTTTATTATTCTTTTAAAATTTTGGCCCGATCACTGTAGTTGAAGTCATTCGTCACCAAACAGTTTCGCGACTTGGATGCACCTCTTTCTCTTGAATTAATCGAAGATTTTTAGCGGCGCAGAATCGCATATTCTATTTATTAACATGTCCGTTTAGATCTGCGAGAGTCTGCATCGTCACTCATAATTAACTAATGAATAAAATCAGGATTTTTTGCAACAAACTGTTGAAGAGCTACGCTATACTGCAGACGCAGTTGTTTATTACGAGGCTTAGTTTTATGACCTAGTTGTATTTTGTAAGGAAAAAAGTGCAAATCAAGTTAAAATACCCGTCTCAGGCTGGCCCTGGTCATTTAATCGCCTGGTTGAAATTGATGATGTTAAACACATCATTTACACTTTTCTCTTACTTGCTCGATATTCTCTGGATTTCGAGCTGAACGGAAGTCTACCTGTTTTAGAGCGATATCTTACGCATCCCGTTTCTCCAAACTTAGCGACAGCACGAATTGTTTTTAGTGGGCGCATCTCTGGTATTAAAATGTGTACGGCATCGACGCTGGGTTAAAATTATTGACTTCTGATTTAGAAAATAGAATTTGACAATTTTTGTGCGTTGGGGAACTGATAGTTGCACCATTATGAAGTTGCAAGTTTTCTTTATAATTCTAAAACAAAATGGAAACAATTAAAGAAGAACGACAAAAAGTAGAAGCACTGAAAATGGGTTACGTCTTTGGCCCACCCTGTATTAGTAAAGCGACTGAAATTTAATACCCCGTAAATAAAGTTCGTCGCCATAATTATTTTTGGAAAAACTACATTTTGAAAATTAAGTGCAAACTATGCTTTGATTCGTTCTGTCTCAAGAAGTAAGTGGATAGCGTGCTGATGTCAGTAAATTATGCAAAATATTTCCACGGGGAAGACAATTTAAATGTAAATAAATGCGCCTGTATTAGATTAGATTAGATTATTTGAGCGGAGATGGCGAAAAATGACCTCCACCACTGCACCTTACCAGATTTATTGTGGTTTCTCCTATCGTTCTTTAGAGTACCTTGTCCAAGCCCGTCTTCTTAACTAGACTCCAGAGTCTCGACATGGCCACTCCATATAACTTGCCGGTTTTGGCTTCTCCTTCCCAAGCCTAGTAAACCTAAGCCTGCATAGTGCTTCGCAATGGCACCACACATGTAGGGCTGTTTCTTCAGCCTCCTGGCAGAACCTACACAGGCTATCCTCCACCAGGTTTATTCTTTCCAGGTGCTTGTTGAGTTTACAATGACCTGTTAGTTGACCTACCGTTATCCTTACGACCTTACGGCTGTGGCTCAGTAGGTCCGATGTAAACTTGGCCGAGCAGGTCTTAATGAACTGCTTTGCCTGTCGTCCCGGTGTTTGTACCCACCAGCTTTGAAACTGTCTGTCTACCCAACTCTTAATAGATGCTTTGAAGAGACCTGCCGAGATACCGCAGAATGGCTCCGGGCCTATCATTTCCGCGGCTGATCCTCTTTTGGCTAGGTCGTCCCTCTTCGTTACCTGGATGGCCTCGTGGCCTGGTACCCAGCAACCGTAAGTTTGTTTTCCAAGCCAACTTTTTCCAGGGCCTGTATACAGTCCCCGACTAGTTTGGAAGTAACTTTTGGGGAACTGATGGCCTTCAAGGCCGCTTGGCTATCTGAGTAAATGACGATATTTTTTCCTTTACTCCTTTTCTTTAATCCTCACGGCGCAATGCACTATTGCTGCGATTTCCGCTTGGAAAACCGTGGCGTGCTGACCGAGACTTAAGATTCCTTTTCTCTAGGCTTATCTCCATAGATGCCAGCTCCTACAACCTTGTTGGTCTTGGAGCCATCTGTATACCAGATATGATCGGCTTTGATTGGAGGGCCTTCCTTCCAGTCCTCCCTATCTGGTATGACAATACGAAAGTGTCTATTGAAGATGAAACGAGGGGTTGTCCTGTCTGAGAGCATCTCAAACAATGAGCTGACCTCTTGGTCCTTCTCTATTTCCCATCTTGGAGTCCTTCGGTGTTCTATAATTGGACTTTGACCTCCTTTGAGCCTATAGAGTACCGCCTTTACTTGCCCCTGTATGTAGATGTGGAGTGGCGGCAGGTTTAGCAGCACTTCCAGGGCTGCGGTTGGAGTTGTTCTCATAGCTCCCGTGATGCATACGCATGCTAGCCTTTGCACACTTTGAAGTTGTCTGATTGCTATGGTCTGTGAGACTCTTGCCCCCCAGGCAACTGAACCATAGGTTATCATGGGTCTTATTACCAGTTTATACAACCACATGTTCATCTTTGGGTTAAGTCCCCAGCTTTTTCCACAAAGTCTGCGACATCTCCCGAGGGCAATTTTTGCCTTCTGAACAAGTTTGTTGAGGTGTGGTCCCCAGATCATCTTTTGGTCAAAAATGACTCCTAGATACTTATGCGCCTGCATTGCTATACACATTTGCAAGCCACATTTGCGACGCATCCCGTATAAAAAAAAAACGCCATATATTAAGTTTTATCAAAAGTAGATAATAAATAGTAGTATGAAAAGGGTAAAGCAAAGGGATAATCTAAAGATAGGGATCTCTAATTAAAGGGTTGATGATGATATAAGGACGGATTATTTGTCGGTGGCGCAAACTTAGAAAATTGGCGGTAATTGGCAATTACTTGCTATTCAGGCGACAAGAAAAGGCAGCAATCTTGCAGCAGCCGTTTCTATATAAGTGCATTATTATGAAATTACTTTATTATCGGAATAATTTGTTTATTTAAGGGTAGATTTAATCGTACTTTTTTAAAGTAAGGTGAAAGTGAATTTTTGGGATAGAAAATGGAAAAATAAATTATTGTTGTAATCTTTAGCTTTTAAAAGTATTAAAAATCTATTTTTGTTGAAATAAAAAAGGTATTGCGGGCAACATGGAACATTTTAGTTAAGGTTATTTAATCGTTACTTTTTAAGTATTATAACGAAACATATAACAATAATTATCATGTGAAAAAGTTAAGCGCCCAATAATACAGTCACTTACAAATCTTAAAAATATTATATCCGCTAAAAATACATCAAAAAATGTATTCTTGTAAACTTACTATTTAATTTATAAGTTTTGGAATATAAATATCCTTAAAAATGTAAGTACTTAAGAGCAATTAATCACGATTAAAAAATTAGATACTGTTCCTAAAAATAACATTTGTCAAAAACGAATTTATAAAAAATGATTTTGGGTAAAAACTTCGACCATTAAAAATGGCATCAATCATAATTTAACATTCTTTAAAAAATGGCACCTCTTTAAAGTAACATTTAATTCAGTTTGAACTTGGCACACTATGTAGGATGGTCTCAAAAACTTAAACCTAAGAAACTTATCGTGGAGTCAGAAGTGCAATAAAATAATTTACCATAAAGTAACTTCATTTTTTTTTATTAATTAAACTAAACTTGCATATATTGGCACACTCTTTCTGTGTATAATTTGGACCACCCTGTAGATACTTTGCGAGCCAGCAAACTCCAAAACCTAATTCCATTTTGTAAAAGTATTTGCTAACAAAATGACCCAAATGTCTACCTTTTGTTTATATTTCTGTAACATTTATTGAAAGTGAAGTAACAAAATGTATTTTTTTAATATTTTCCAGTGGGGTATCTTAAGGCCGCCCTAATATAAAAATATAACCGGTGACCCCCCAAGTTTTTGTAGAAATATGATCAGTAGGGATAGGTCTCTAACATTTAAAAACATTAAATTTCAAGAAAATTACCAATGCCGGTTTTCAATGTAATTAGTGCGGTGTCCTTTGGTTTTGTTAAAAGACGCATAGAAAGTCCTATTACTTTATGTCTGGCTCCCCTAAATCTGTGAAATTTAAGAATTTTTTCTGGCCAACGTTTATAACAAATAAGATTAATTTGGTATTTTCTTTTTATAATTTTTTTCGTTCCGCATGTTTTTGTCTTAACTCAATCCTTCAGAATCAAAAAAAAAACCTTATAACTGATTTTAGTTTATTCAGATATTATAAATAAGGTATTGTTTTAAATTTTAATATCCCTAAAAATTCTAATATAATATGTTTTTAACAACAAAATCCGGTAAGATTATAACCTGCCTAATTTAGTTTTACACTAAATTTAATAAATTCGAATATGGTTTTATTTTTATATCATAAGCTTTAATTTTAAATTTTATTACTTTAGAAATTCGACTAAAATAAGTTTAGATGGGAAAATTTATTTAAATTGGTTCATTTTTTTTTGAACTCAATACAGTAACTTAAAAAAAGTCAGACAAGTAAAGCTTTCTGTAACCTTTTATAAGTGAAGGTTAAAACATGCGAATTTTTATGGTCAAGATAAATAATTTATAATCTGTTATTATTTGATGTTAAGAGGGGGTCAGTACGAGTCATATAAGATATTAGAGTATAGATTATATTCAAGGTCTTGTACTACCTTTGGATTAACTTAATTGAGCATATCTAGAATCAAATAATTTTTAATATTTTGTAAAATCTATTACACCAAACTATGCTAACACACTTCCTAAATGGTATTTAAAAATCTAACAACACTTTACACAGCAACTTGACTGGCTGCAAACCCAAGCCAAAACTAACGGTCTCGAAATAGTTTAGCCAAGCAGCAGGACACTAAAGCCCAAAAACCATAATATGCTGAAGATCAGTCAGAAAATACAACCCAATGAAATTAAGGATGTTTAAGACAAACTTTCATGGAAAGCTCTTTATGGTCAAAACACTCTAAGAAAAAAACCTAGATGTGCTATAACAAAAGAAAGATATGTGTTTAGATATGCCCAAGATGGGTTTTATCGGAATGGTTTAAAAATATGAAAAATAGAACTTTATAAAATAATAAAAACGAATTATGAAATTAAAAAATTTAGTTAACTTAGAAACAAATATAATGATACCTGCTATAGATAACTTATCTTAAACTAAAAGATCACATATTCACATTTAGCTCTTAGTCTATCAAATTAGTTTTTTCTGGGCTTTAAGGTTAAAATAAAGAAATTACTTAAATTTGGAGTCCTATATAACTTCTGTTGCCGGAAGCAAAAAAAAACTAATAAATGACGAAATGATACGCAAGTCAAGTTGTTGTCCGAGGAAATCAAAATACACTATATACAAAAATTTTACTACATTAAACATATTTTAAAATACATTTTGTTATGTTTTAAAGTTTTAGAACTAACCAGAACTATTACTAAATAATTAATTTTATTAAGAAAACAAACAACAAATGATGTGAGCTTTCAGAGTTTAAAATGAAGTTATCACCCTATTAATACAATTTATTTCAAGAAGCAAAAATACCTCCAAATCATTACTTTACTAAATGTAACAAAAACAATTATTTACTAATTACCAAAAAATATTAACAAAATACATTGTCTATTACAAATTAAAGAATCTACAATCTTAAATGTCATTTATTAAAAAAAAAATAGTTTTAACCAGTTTTAATTAACAATAACTAGTACCATGGTATGCAACCATCCATACCTTAGCTGCAAAGCAATCTATACAAAGCCATTTATTTTCCTGAACTGAAATCAAGAAGATTAAACATATTGAAAACTATGCAAATAATTAAATATAATAAAATTTCCAGTGACCGTTGGCATTGGCTTATTTAAAATTTAAAAGAAATAATAAAATTAGTAAAGCAGGAAAAAAAAGTAAAAAGTGGCGAGCTGATGTAGTGGCAGCGTACCAGAATCTCGCTACTATTTCCCACACTTTAACCCTATAAACCCATCCTTACCAAAAATCTCAGAGAAATACTACAAGTACAACAAAATATAAAGAGCAGTAGCTAAAGCTTTCTTAATATGCTCCGCCCACCTTAAATTTAAGGTGCAAAGGGCTCTGGCTGACTACTGTTAAGGTATATAAATACTTAGAAATATTTGATGTACGAAACAATACACAGACAAGACATACATGAACGTAACAAGAATGAAGGAGGAATGAATAAAGAAGTGAAAAGAATGAATAAGAGAGTGAATATTAAGCACAATATGGAGAATAAATGCCAAAGTACCAGACAAAACAGACAGACCAAGTGATGTTTCAGGCTACTTGTACCTGATGCTACGCCGTACCTAATGTAAATCAAACTGGTTTTTTTTGTAACTTTTACCAGTAAAACATTCAAACCATAATATGAAAAATAGCAGCTTAAAAATAATTCTATATTCTAAACTTTTAGTAGAAAAAGTGTCTAGCAGTTTTTCAAAGATCACTGATCGGAAAAGGCCATCTCCTTATTAACCAATGCTTCACACCTACCCCGGGCCACCACCAGCTCCAACCCTCCCCGGTAGCTTTTCATTCGCAAGGCCTGCAAAGGCAAACGCGAATGTACATATGTAATTAATCACTTGTATATACAGAATGTTCGCGGATGCGGTTAACAAGAGGACAAATGAACTAAAAATTGAAAGATACAAGAAAAGTCATTCTTGATATAAAAAATTCTGCTTGTCAAAAAAATATGAACTACAATGAGAAAATAGATTTTTATCATACAGGGAGTCTCAAAAATGCAAAAACATAAAATGAAACAAGAAAAAAATAGTAATTTTTTGGCCTTTTAACGTAAAATAATAAATAAAAAACTTGCTCCATATTTTCTTTTTAACCTGATTCCGAACTTATTGAAGAAAATTTGAATTTGGGGAAAATTTAAAAAATCAACAATTTTGCAAGTACGCATTTTACTACTTTTACTTAAATAATACCTTGACATTACTAAACATTAATAAAAATAAATATACAATGGCAAAAATGTAAAATGGGTAGTTGCAAAAATGTATTTTTTTTTATTTTTCGTAAATTTAATTTTTTTTTAGTAAGTTCGGAATTAAGATTAGAAATAAATTTGGAGCAAGTTTCTCATTTATCATTTCACGTTAAAAGGCCAAAAAATGACTGTTTGCTCTTGTTTGATTTTATGTTTTTGCATGTTTGAGATGCCCTGTATTATAGTAATTTATTTTCTCATTGTAGTTCATATTTTTTACAAGCAGAACTTTTTAATCAAGAATGACTTTTTTTTGTATCTTTCAATTTTTGGTCCATTTGTCCTCTTGTTATCCGCATCCGCGGATATACTGTATATATTGTAAATATGATATATAGTAGATTGAAAGGTAGATTAGGAGTTATTGTACTTACATGTATGAACGAATAAAGTTATTTGAAAGTAAGTAAATAAGTAAACCTCTCACCATTGAAAACCCGGGTTCGAATCCCGCATTATTCATTGGACTTTTTTATAGCTCGTCACCTCACAAAAGGCAATTACAAACCACTGTGTAGTATTTCTGCCTAGTAAACTCTCTCACATGTGCTTTGGAAGACACGTTAAGCCGGTGGTCCCCATATATGTGTCTAGTTGGAACGCAATACAGATATGTGCAAGAGAGCGCCTACACTCTAAATAAAGTATGGCGCAGCAAGAAGAAGTAAAGCAGTGACTAATTTTTATACATTATATTGTACTGGACAAGAAGAACGTTACAAAACAAAATTTGGTTTAACTGGGTCATCGTGTTCTCTTTATCTATTTAGTTTTTAATTTTTAACCATCAAAGATTTTATAAACGTCTATGCACAATCGCTTAACTAAGTATTATATAAAATTTAGGTTTTTTATAACCCGTTTAGCTAAAACTTTTTTTAGTTTGATCCATTAAAAATTACTGTTATTATACGCCTAAATCTTATAATATATTTTTCCAAAATAATTTTAAGCTTAATTTAAAAATATGCATTTTGTTGTTTCATTGGAAATAAAAATATACACCACATACAGACACACATACAACACACAGACATACACACATATAACACACAGATATAGTCGTACAGTCAATGTATTCCGGTTAGGTTTAATTATAAAAAAAATAAAGAAAACATATTTTCAACAGCTGTTTTAGTTTTTCTATCAAGACATTTTTTAATTTAAATTTTAAAGTAACATAAATAAAGCTAAGTCCAGCTAAGATTAAAAGTTTAATAACCCCAAAGTCATAAATAATTTAAAAAATATTTGGTAGTATTACCCTAAAATAATTTTCTAAATATAATGCAACACAAGACCTTAGTCTTTCCCTATTTGGTTTTAAATATGTAATTGTTTTTAAATTTTACTGATACCTTTAAGCATACTAAAAAACTGGATGGGACAACTCAAAATATAAATGACTCGTAAATCGGGATTAATAACTGAAAATATAGTAAAATATTTGGCTTGATATTTTTATGAATTTATATTTAAAATGGCTTCTTATACATAAACAATATTTAGGTACTTTTAATCCGAAATAAAAAATCCTTTTATCTCGTATTTTGCATTTAAACGCCAAAAGTGCAGAAAAAATAAATTTATGCTAAGAAAAAATACCGCATATCTTTTAATAAATTTAATATAATTTCAAAATATAACCTACAAAAAGAAAAGCCAAATAATTTTCAATTTTTAAAACATCTCTTTTTATTTCATTTTCGAATTTCGCGTGAAATTCTACGTATGTTTCATGCATCATGTTCTATACCTAAAGTCAACAGTTACCGAAAAAAACACGATTCATGTTACAAATAAAAAAAAAATTAAATTAAATGTTCAAAATGGTTGCCATTCACGGCTTGACAATATCCAAGGCGGTCAATATACTCTCGTTGCACATTTTCAATCATTTCCCGAGTTATGGCGCGCACTTCTCTGCGAATCCTCTCTTTCAAGTCGTCTAGATTATTTAGCCTATTAACAAATACCTTTGACTTGAGGTGTCCCCACAAAAAAAGTCCATTGGTGTTAGGTCAGGCGACCTAGCAGGCCACTCGATGAGTCCTCTCCTTTCTATTCACCGATTGGGAAAGGTTTCATCCAAAAATGTACGCACAGTGGCAGCATAGTGCGGAGGAGCACCATCTTGCTGAAATATTAGTTCTTCGTCAGGATAGTCTAAGTCCAATGGATTTCGAAATAAAGCTAGTAATGCTGGAACTCATTCAAATTGGAGAAAATCGAAATACACTTGTCCCGTTAAAGTCTGTTCAAAGAAAAATGGATCTATTACTCTTTCGCGCACTATTCCATACCACACATTTAGTTTTTGAAGGTACACCCACACCTCCATCATCCAATGCGGATTTTATGTTGCCAATATCGACAATTTTGTCTATTCACACTACCATTCAAACAGAACGTGGCTTCATCGGAAAATATAATATTTGTTACGAAATTATTATTTAGATTGCACATGTTTTGCAAGCGTTCACAAAACTCATGTCGCCTATCGAAATTGTCATCAAATAACTCTTGCACTGGAGTAACTTTATATGGGTGATATTTTTGCTTTTTAACTATTCGGTGAACTACAGATTTCACCATGTGTAAATTGTCCCCAATCTGCGACAGATGAGTGCATGGATTCCAAAGAAAGCAAGACGTCAAGTTGTTCATTTTCATGTCGAGCAGGACGACCAGATTTCGGCAGATCTCTAACATGACCGAATTCTCTAAACTTAGCCTCTATTCTACTCACCACCTTTTGACATATTGAAGGACGATCAGGATGGCTTTCATTAAATAATTGAGCAGCTTCTCTTTGAGTACGTGTTCCATCACCAAACCCAACCATGCAGAGAATTTCTATTTTTTCTCGTTCCGTTAACTTCACCATTGTAAACCGCAACTTTGCTCGTACACTTGACAATATCTGTTTGGCGTACAAAACCGTCATACAGTTTCTAGGGAAAATACACGGCCACTAGCCAACATTAAAAAAACACTAATAAATGGAAATTTGCTCGGTTTATAAAAATTCTCAGAGATAAAGTGATCTTCAATAATAATGTGCGGCCGTGTTTTTTTCGATAACTGTTGACTTTAAGTATAGGCCATAATGCATGAAACATACGTAGAATTCTACGCAAAATTCAAAAATGAAATTAAAAAAGTGCTTATATTTGAAAAAATTAAGTTGATGGTTAAAATTTATTTTTGAGCAACCCTGTATATACAAACTTCACGTACAAAAATGCACAACTTGAAATAAAAATCGACGAGTCCAAGCGTTTGTGCAAAAAATCCAACGCTTAATTTTAAATGAATTTAGACATAACTTTTGGAACGCACTGTTTGTAAAAATAGACCAAAAAGACGTAAAAGCTAAATAATGTAAAAGTAAAAATATATTTAGGGGTATTTTTGTGTAAAATTGGTAATAGTATCTTTCAAGCAGCAATGCTTTGTATTTTATTTTTTAAGCTTACTTTAATAACAAAGAAACGACAATTTAAAAGGAAAATAGAATGGAGAAGAGGGTAAAGTAATTGAATTGTTGTTGATAATATAGAGAGGGATCGTTTGTTAATGGCGAAAACTAAGAAAATTTATGCTAATTGTCAATTACTCGCCATTTATGGAAAATACCAAGACAGTCATTTTGGTAGCAGTTTTCAAACGGAGTGCGGTTACGTAAAATGGTTCACCAATTTTCTTATGTTAGCAAACTTTGGACCCACTAAAAATTATAGAAGGCGACCATAAACTAATTTTGTCGGAACTGCTATCTTGATAGTCATTATATTATCGTTAAGAAAAATGTTTTATTATTATCTGTTGTCACGGTTAGTTTTTATTCCTAGGTTTGTTTTTAATAATTTAGTTTGTTTACCTTAATGCAGGTCGGTTTTCATTTTTTTTGCAGTTTATTTTTGGCAAAAGGCTCCAAATTCGATTGTAATTGCTGGGTTACTTCTGTTTTTCTATCGTATTTGGTATCCTACCTTATGCTTTACGTTGCTTTTACCCCTCGTAGTATTGTCTACTAAAAAATTAACATTGTTATTTGGGCAGCATGGGTAGGCAACTCAAAATGCGTAACGATTCAGAGGCGAGAAAATTCCTAGAACTAGCAGCATTGTGCGTGCGCACACTGGTGCTTTTTGAGAAGGACAAAGGGCCAACGGCCATCTTTTACCACTTGCACGTCATTCTTCAAGCCGAGAACTAGGAAAATTTGCAGCTTCTGGCATTCAAGCCATCTTTGTAGGATTTGTGCTGCAAATTTCCCAAAAATCTTTCCCGATTTAAGTTACCTTTGGTTTTGTGTGAATTTTGTTGATTTTCGTTGCCTTTTTGGCTGTTTCGGGAAAGAAATCTGCATTGCAGGACTTGCAGTTCGACGCCGCAGGGATCACGTGTTAGTGGAAAATACCCCTTAACATCTTGGGTAAGTTCTTCTAGACTTTTTCTAACTGAGTATTTTCCGTATAAAACGGTACATTAATAGATTTATTTGGGTTTTCTTTCTGGTGGTTCAGGATTTTCATTATTTTTTTTATATATTACGTCATGCGTTGGGCAAGTCGAATTTCAGTAGGAATTAATTATTAATTACCCTAATTACACCACTTTAAGGGGTTTGTTGTGGCCAATTTATTGAGAAAATCGCAGTTTTATTGAATTATTCTTTTCTGTTGTGTTTTTTTGACAGTTACGTTAATTGGCTACGCTAATTAGCGTTAAAGTTTTAATAAATCGCCGTTAGATGGCGCTGGTGTATAGATCATTTGTTTCTTTTAGTATTAATTAATTTTCTGGGGTTAAATTACCTTCTTTTGGTAATAAATTTTAATTACTAAGTTTTCTTGTCATATTTTTTTCTTTTTGAGACTTTTCTTCAGGGTATAAGTATCTGGGTGACTGTTCGAGACCTATTTATTATTTAAATTGTCAATTTAGTAGGCCGGAGAGGCTTTTGTTATACTTAACAAAAAATTAGTTATTTATTTTTTTTTACCTTATTTAATTATCATTTATCAATGATATTTAAGTTATTTTTATTTTGTTGTTATCTTCTAATTCTACAAGATAGAGTGTTTTTTTTAAGACAAAAAAAGCAAACAAGTAAATATATCGTGATTGAACTATTTAAATTATCAGTCAAAAACCTACTTATTATTTGTTTTGCCAAGTAAAAATAAAGATCAATAAATATGTTTTGGGCTTTTACCTACGATTAAATACAATCGTATGGATATAATAATATTACCTTTTATTTTACACTAGTTAAGTGATTGTTAATTAACTTTTGGTAGCTAGGGAATATGTTCTTTTTTTTTTGCCAATGGAAAAGGGCATAATTTTTTTTTGTAAACTAGTTTACTGAAACAATTTTATTTTATGTTGTCTTTACTTAATGGGATTGTTTTTTTTATGATTAATTAACGTTGCTTACTTAATAAGTAATTATTTTTTTTGTTTACTGAAAGGTCTCGAACCAAGCACCAGATTTTAAAGTTTCCTTTTATTAACTTTTTTTAATGAAACACATACAGTATGGGATTTGAGGGAATTTTCTTGGATTTTTTTTTAAAGTCGCTTAATTATCTTACGTTTTATTGGGTTTTAATTAGTATTGAATTTTGTAGGGTTCTTCGGACGGGCCATTTCTCTTCACATGGGCCATTAATTTAATTTTGAAACAGTTTTCGTTTTGGTTTGGAGGGGCCAACAATTTGGTAGAAGTTCTCTTGGGACGGGTCAGAGATAGTGACCATTTAACTGGTCAATGTGTTGTCTGTAGTTTTGGACACCATCGCTCTTCACGGTGTAGTGGCTGGCACACACGCTATCACTTGGAATCGACAAAAACAGGCAACATTATGATTAACTAACTAACAATTTTTATTTATAACCTTTCAATTTAGAATTTAGGACTCTACCGGTTAAATTTTTACCATATTGTTTTTAAATTATTTGCGGCCTTTTCTCTTATTTTTATAGTAATATATATTTTTTTTTGGTAAATCTTATATCCTTATTGGTTTTCAAATGGTGCACTGGTCATTTAATTATTGTTAATTAAATAAGCGGCATTTATATATATTTTTATATTTTATATATTTTCTTTGAAATTGTAGACTTATAGTTTTAATATTTATTCCTATCATCAGTAATGAAAATTTAACAGATATTAAGCGCATTCACCATTTCATTTTTATTATATATATATTTTTGTAAACTTTTAAATTATAAATTAAAATTTTGTAATTTCATAATCTAGCGCATTCACCATTTTATTTTTATTAATTTTTTTTTGTGTAAACTTTAAATTATAAATTTATAATAAATTCAATTAACTATTTGTTTTAAATATAGTGTTTTATTTGTCTTCTTTTTCTAATGTTAATATTGTTTATTAAAGTTTTTCTTGTCTTTGAGTGGTAGTAAAGTTGAACGAGAGTTCCCAATTAAATCTTGGAAGGTCTCTGCTAGGCCTGGCACCAAAAGCAGTGGCGCCCAGTTTAACCCCCCTACTCTCCGGCAAATGAGTTAGGGCATTTTTTGCACGCACTACTCTGCCTACTCACCTTCAGCTTTGCTGTACCTTAGCTATTTAATGTTATTAATTTATATTTAAAGAAAAATAAAAAAAATATAAAATATTTTTTTTTTAAGGCTGTAACGGCCAAACTAAAAAAGTTGGAAGAAGTGTTTTTTTAGAGCTAAAAACAGGCTTTGAAAAAAGTTTTAAAAACAACTGCGTGACACTTAATAAGGGTAACTTTCCAGTCCCCCTAGTTCCTGCTTACGGGTTCTCATTTAGGGTGATCGTAAATTACATTCCACAGCCCCCTGAGCGATAACTATTTAATATTTTAAAAGAATGGATCGCCTTTATTGAAGAAAATAATTAACTAATGACAACGTTAAAGAATTAATATTAGGGCATTACTGAACATGCAAAGCTGGAGCGAGCCCTTTTAGGAACTTGTGTGCATGTTGCATCATCCATACTTTGGTATTTGGGTTTTGCGCGTCATCAAATACATGTTCATTATCCTTCCACAAACCTTTTTCGAAGAACGTTACTCGTTTAAAATGGGAAGATCTAGAAATAGCAGACTTAGTACGGACAGGGAAGTGGGGGTGTTCCAAAGGATATTAAGTAGTTATCCCTCAGGGAGTTTTGAAATATAATAATGGAATATTGCTTGGCAAAAAAGACAAAAACGTTATATAAACATAGGTCCAATACGTATTCGCTTATAAGATACAGGGCGTGAAAGCAAAATTTTTAAAATTGGAATTTTTCTTTTATGTTCAAATCGGGTTTTTTAATTTAAATAAAACTTAGTACAGTTAAAACACTACACCTCTTGATAATAAACTTTTGTTTTATTGTGGGCTAGTAGCTTTGGGTAATTTTATTAATTTTTTACAATTATTTTGTCGAAACTTTATTAGTATTAATAATATTGATAATTTGGTACATAATTTTTATTGTATTGTCGCACAATTCTTTTGTTTATATTTGGACTGTCCTTAAAAAACTTCATCATTGTGGGTTTTTACATATACAATGAAAGCGTTTATATCATGTGAGCATGAGCCAAACTGATGCAAGTACACCAACCTAAAATACGTAAGGTCCATCTGTAACTCAATATGTTAGAACTTAATTTTATACCAATATGTAAATAAAAGTTAGCTTAATTTGACTATTATTTTTTATTGTTTAAAATCTAACCACCGTTAACGTATGCCTATGACCTGCACCATCTGACAAAATTCAGGCACTTTCCTTATTTCTAATTACCTTTGTTTTTTATATTCAATTCTTTAAAAAATAGCGTTAACGTAATATTGTGACACACAATCTAAATAAACAATATATAAGAACTGTACAGTTTTTCTTAACGTTGATATTTACGATAAAAGTGAATTATAAAATAATTCAAAAACATAAATACACAAACACATTTTAATCAACATTATTTTTTAATTAAAAAACTTTAAAACGTTTGGAAAAATAACATTTAAAACAAATGTGCCAAGAGCAATACCTTTTCTATGCTATACATATAATGTAAATTTGAGAGAACAACAAAAACGTTAATATATAAATGAAAGAGATGTGGAGACGAGAGCACTTTTTAGAAATAACCGGAGCAAATAGTTTTGAAATATATTGTAATATGATCTCTAAAAAGGCTAATGCAAATATGCTTTTTAGTGCAATTTATAGGTATATAATAAAAAGAAAAAATAAAATTATACATTTATTGTTGTACACATGTTAACAATACATTTATATATTAAAAAAACGCTATTTTTGAGGTAAACCACAAAGCTTTTAAATTATTTAAAACTTTTCCACAAGACATTATTAAAAACATATATACATCTATAAATAGGTAATTAGGTAATTTAGATATGAAAATAACCTTTGTTGTATTTTAAATTTGCCAGTATTAAAGATACATACAAATTGTTTCAAATTTCTCTTTAAATTTTGACACGGCAATCGGCCGAGTATCGATAGCGTTGTTAAAGTTAGTAATGGACTTAACAATGTGTTAAATTTAACAAAGAGATAAAAATGATAACTCTTGCCAGCAGGACAGAACTTTTTAAAACTTTATATCAAAAAAAATTGTTTGGGATTTTGCTTAAAAATTAATTAAGCATAATAAAAACAATCAATATCTTGCACAGAATATAAAAAAAATAGGTTTGGCACCCTAACAAAGTAATTTTTATATTTTCTTAAAAAACAAGCAGTACAATAGATAGCTTAAATGACTAATATTGCAAAAATTCTTAAAATTTGTTTTTTTTAACAGATTATTTAATATAACACAACCCATGTTTATACCATTTTATTCACTCATCTACTTAAAAACCTTACGATTTCAAGCCTTGACTTTCTATGGTTTTTATCCGCTGGAGACATTTATTTAAAACATACTTTTTTCCATTTTGTGAAATTTTATAAAATACAGTTTTGTCTCCGCAATGATCTTTTTCTTTATCAAAAATGTTATTAGTTATTAGATAACAATGGTTTCAACAATACGGCTATCCGGTCCATAATACCAGGGTGGTAAAGTAACTATTGCAGGAAAACCTTGGTGACC
>JAHBCN010014336.1:0-23086 GCA_019359885.1 Listronotus oregonensis
AATATGTTTTTGCTAACAAAATGCGAAAGTTAATATTGATTAGAAGAAAAAATAGAAAATAAGACTAATAAGCCGATATTAACTGTATATTTAAGCAAAAGAGGCTCAGTTTGTAAATTTTTTTAGCCAATTACCAGTACTAATATAGGGGGTTTTCAATAACATCAATTTTTAAGGAAGGGGTTACCCCCGGTCTTTTTAAAAAAACTTTAGATGAACATATACGTGCTAAAGGTTTTAACGCAACTGTCCTGTTTTTATTTATGTCAAGGTAAATCGTAAAGTCAGTTGAAAATTAGTGTACATACATTTTTGGTAAAATTGACGGAATGAAGGAAGATCGTGGAAATCTGATTCCTGATAAAATTTTACTTTTACAGTAAGACCGGCAAAACTTTTTTTTACCAGACTTTACCTACACAATCAGGGGTGGATTTACGCAAAGGCTGAGTAGGCTGAAGCCTAGGGCGGCAAATATTATGGGCGGCAAATTTAAGATTAATTTTAAAAAAATGTAAGCCTAAATTTTAATGATATAATTAATAATTTTGCAGAAAAAAAGGTTCGAAAAAAATGTTTTGCCTATTATTAAATAATACATAGTTAAAAAAAACACTTATTTGTTTTACTAATTTAATTTATATTTTGTTTTTATATTATAAAATTTGTTTATTTTAAAGAATTGTTATTTAATTTTTTGTATGATGTATTATTTTTGTTTATTAAATTTTTATAGGAATTACTAATGAAGTTTACATTCTTTTAATGTTAAATTGTTACGTTCTGATATCCAAAAAATATTGACATATTAGGGCGGCAAAAATATATTAGCCTATGGGCGGCAAAAAGTTAAATCTGTACACAATAAACAAAAATACTAAAATAATTAAGTTTGGAACCCGCTATTAAAAAAGTTTAAAAATAAAAATTTAAGTTTTTATTTTTCTAATACCTAGTAAGTAAAGTATTTGAAGTGATTTTAGGGTGATCATGGCACCCTGGATGAAAAATTAAAATTTAATTTAAAAATAGAATGCAAACAAAACAACTCGATTTAAAAATGGTAAATCCGGACGTAAAATTATTTGTAGAATCGAAAAAACAAAATATACACACTGTGTCCCATTTAAAAATAAAATGTCTAGTATTTTCCGGTGAAACCGGAAGTAGGAAAAGCTTGTCATATATGAATAAGAAAATGTTTTGTCAGAATAGCAACCCTACCAACTTTTGTTATGATCAATAAAAAAATAAAAAAATAGCAGCCGGAAGGGCCTCGTGGGCACCCGGTATTATCGCCCTCAAATCTTATGATAATATCTTATGTCATCAGGTGTCCACTACTTCGCTTAAAACGCGAAAGGCGTGAGTTTTAATATTTTAAATGCAACACCCTGTGTATTTTTCTAATATTTTAATTCTATAAGCCATTCCTAATATTACTTATCTGTTATATCATATAGTCATCATCATCATAGTTCTCGAAATCCTGAATAAACAGCATAGTTCAGTACAGTCTGTTCTACGTATTTATATTTTTTGCCTTACCACGATCGACTGGACTAATAGTCGCGATCGACAGGGCGATCACGATCGACCGGTTGGCCACACCTATCCTATAGCAATCTCTCTTTGTTTTTGAGAAAATGGCAATTAAAAATGTCCATTTTGAAATATCCAACTTCACGCCACATCCGGTTATGTCGAAAGTGATGGGCAGATGTTGTTATATTTAAAATCGACATCTAATAACACAATATATTATTCCAAAATTTTAAAGACATAATGCGTTTATTCAAGAAAAAAAAAGGCTTGGAAATGATTTGTTGTCACCCGGTTAAATAATTCCGCCCCCGCTTTAAAAGGTTTCTGATTTTAAATACGAGTCGTAATATAAAAATATTATTAACATTAAAATCGGGGATGTTTTAAGGACTTCCGAATGCAAAAAGTATTTTGTATATTAGTAAACCGCAGTCTTTTGCATATAGACCAGGCAATATAGAGAAAAATGAATTAATTTTCTCGTCAAGGTCCGATTTGAATGCGGTTTTTTGCATCTTGTTCAGAACGACCCTAGGAAAAAAGATCTGCTTTTTTTATGTTCCGGAAGAGGAGAAAATGCATTGCGGGTGCATAAAGTGCATGTAGAAGTTTATCGCATACGGTAAACCCCCCAGGGGGTTTATATGAAGCCGTTTAGGTAAAGCCGTTTGGGGGAGCGCGGGGGGCACGTAGAATTAAAGGTTCTCGGAATTTCTGGATAAATGAGGGGTTTTTGCGGGCGCTGATTCCGAATTCGAGGGTGAAAATTACTCTCCGCGCTCGTGGAGGGGGGCAGGGGGTTGTGCGAGGGTACGAGGGGAGGGAACAAATTCCAGTTGTGGAAATGGCTGGAAAAATGCACTTTGGGGGTTTTCCCGGGTGCTGATTCCGAATTCTAGAATGAAACCTCCCCGTCCACCCCTCTGCACGAGTACAGGGGGTATTTTTACCCTCAAATTTGCAATTAGCACTCGCTAAAACTACCGAGATCCATTTTTCAAGCCGTTTCTAGATCTTTAAATTTCACTTTCCTTCCCTCCCCTCGCACCTCCCGCGGGGGGTATTTTCCACCCTCAAATTCGGAATCAGCGCCCGCGAAAACCCCCGTGAAGCATTTTTCCAGCCATTCCGAGAACTTGAAATTGCACCCTCCTTCCCTCATCCCTTCGCAACTCCAGCACCCCCCTCTACGAAAAATAAATGATCATTTTTGGCTAATTATGTAAAAATACCAAATATTTGTTTTTAAAATAGGTTCTTTAAATAAGAGTTTTTTCACATAATTTGTTTAGGTTAACTGCATCTTGTAAATTTAATTCCTCAATGAAACTAACAAAAAAATTAAAAAAGGTTTTTTTTCTAAATTTTTATATAATTTTTTTTTTTTAATTTGGGAAAAAAATTAAAAATAAATTCCAACTTTATTTTTAAAAAACTTTTTCTGTTTTTAAAACCAACCTACTTTTTTGACTTTTTCTTAAAGTTTTTTAAATTTGAGCCATAATTAGGCATGAAAAAAAGGGGCAATTTTTTAGGTTAGGGGCCCCTTCAATTTTCCAAGAAAAGTTAAAATTTTTAAAACCTTCTTTAAAAAAAAAAAACCATTTGGGGTTTAAAAATTTTTACCACCCTTTACCAAGCAAGAGAAAACAAAAATAAAAAATCCTGCTTTAAAAACATTCGTTTGGGAAAAAAATTAAATTAAATTAAAATAAAAGAAAACCCTTTGTTTAAAAAAGGTTTCAAAAAAAAAAATCCGAAAAAAAATTTTCCATTTTTGCAGAAAAAAAGGGGAAAATTTAAAAAATTGAAAAAAATAATTTTTTTTTTTTAATTTTTTAAGGGAAAAAAGCCAAAATTTGGGACTTGCCGGGCCAAAAAAATGCGACGGCGCATTTTTGGGAGGGAAAATTTTGGGTTTAAAGAGGAAAACCTCCCCCAACTTTAACCAAAATACCCTATAATAGTTTTTAAAATTTTGGGTTAAAAAATTTATTTTTTTTCCCCCAAAAAAAAAAACTTTATTTTTTAAAAAAAAAAACCAATTCTAATAAAAAATATTTTAAAAATTTGGAAAATTGTTAAAAACCAAATTTCCCAAAAAGTTTTTTAGTAATTTTTCTAACCTTCTTTTTATTTTCCCCATATTAAATTTTAGCCCTAATAGGGGAAAAAAGAAATTAATTTTTTTTTGGGGATAATTATAAAATTTGTTTTCAGAAAATGTTTTTTTAAATTTTAAAAAATAAAAAAAAAATTATTTTTTTAAAATATTGCCATTTCAAAAATTTTTATACCGTAGGCCCCAAAAAAATATTTAAAAATTAAAAACTTTTGACAGGTGCTTAATTGACTTTATTAAACCTGAAATCAGATTGATAAATTTTTTTATTGTTTGTTTCACAAAACGTCTAAAGTTGCTACACTATTTGTTACTCTAAAAGATTTTTTTATCTTTGAACTTTGGCGTCAATAATCTAATTTTTAGTAAAGCACTTAAATAATTATCAAGAAAAAAAATTTAAAACCCACAATTATAAAATAAATGCGTGTTTTATTCGATGTAAAAAATAATATTATTTAAAATTTCACCGGTTTTGAAAAAAATTTAAAAATCATAAACACCTTCAACACATTGATTGCATCAGGAAACTTTAATTCAGCTGCTAATATTGACCACTAAACACCGACCTTGAATGTCTAACCAGGTCAAACAATAATTACAAATTTCTGAAAAATAAACTTACGCGATTTTGTCACTCTTCGTCACTAATACGCGTGTTTTACGCTTCCCAAAAACCCAAAATGCCACTGCCAATGTTCCCACCAAACTAAAATCGAAAATCCATTTATTTTAAATCAAAATTTCAGAATTTGGAGTTTGCGCGGGAATATTGTAGCGCGATAACATTGGCGGACATGTGCTCTGTTTAAGATTTTTTTTTTAAATAAGATGGATACCAAATGGATACCTTTTATAGATTATATAAAACGATTATTTAGTTGCAGAGCATTTTACATAATTAATTTGGTTGAAAAAGTCGTTAATCAAGTCATGTATTTTAAAGTTTTTATATTTATGTTTGGAATTATTTGACACTCGCCGAATGTGCGCAGTTTTTGCTGGATGAATTTCTGAATTCTACAGTGTCGTACAATTTTTTAAAACATGTAGAGGACATGCAACTTTTTATAACTAGTTTAATATCATTTACTAAAGTAATTATACCAAATTTAGAAGTTCTAATAACAGTAAAAAAAATACACAATGAAAAAAGGTTTATATAAATTTATCGAAATTAAAGCTTTTGCCAACTTATCAAATAACTCTTGGGCTGGATTTAGTGCGCGCTATTAAAAATGGCCAAATAGTTTCTGTTCACGGGCGCTGCGCTCGACACCAACGGCGGTCATGGAAGCCAGTGGCGGCTCGGGGGTTTAAAAAAGAAAGGGTTGCAATCATGGTTCTTTAAAAAAATAAATAAATAACCACAATAAACTTAATGTAAATAAATAGACATACAAAAACTGTAATAAAAATCATACAAGTAGTTACTTTGTTACACATAAAACCCAAAAATAACAAATTATATTTCTTAAATCGTAAATCACCTGCGAGATAAATAAAGGTTTGCAGTGGACTGCAAACCAATGCCATAGGGCTAAATTCAGCGCCCAGTCCAAAGGTGGCAACTCCATATACTTACCGTACTTGTAATGAATCAATTGGGTTTGCATTTTGATTGCAACCATCGCATCGGCACCCATCGGCATCGGCTTCCCCCTTTAGGATGCGACGCGACGCGCGATTAAAATAATAAATTTTTAGCGACAGCGTCTTTTTTTAGTAATTTGGCTGTTATTTCGAGATAACAAATAAATATTCGAATTGAAAAAAATTTCAAAAAATTTTTAAAAAATTTAATATTAATATTAATATATATATATATATATATATATATATATATATATATATATATATATATATATATATATATATATATATATATATATATATATATATATATATATATATATTTTAAATTTTATTTTAAACCTTTTTTGGGGTTGCGCAAACCTGCAACCTGGGAGCCGCATGTGACCCTCTAGGACTGCCTCCTCTGCATATCTACTTGGAGAGAGGGCAAGGTGGGCAATTTAAAACTCTATCAAGCGGTCAGTAACAAACCGCAGGCGTGTCATATGGCGAGAAAGTCTCCTCGGAATGTTCTGACCTGTGACAGACTGGGAATGCCCTCAGACATAATGCCTACAGCAACCAATTATAACCGCCTACAGTGTATCTACCCACAAAGGGAGGACTGGAGTCGAAAAACGACTGACCTGCTTCGGCGGGCATCTGTTGACACCGGTGGCTCAAACCAAAGGACTGTGTTGGAGCTGGAATATATGGACAGAGGGCCAGGGCAGATTTTTCTTTACCCTGGGCACTTTGAACTTATTTCAAGCGGGTATTTGCTTTTGGGAAAATGTGTGCTAGATCGTTGGTTGATCGGCACTGCACGTAGATAACTAAAATATTCTCCGATAGTCAAGCAACTCTTAGGCTCTTGAATCAGGGTCGGGAAACCCGGGCATCGGTATATCTTATGGAACGGCCAATCAGTTCATATCAGCTTGGACACAAGAAAATCTCGGTACTGGCACAACTTCCGGTCTCGAACCCCCCGAAGGCCTTCCCAGCCCACCAACCAACAATGTACTGTCAAAACTACTGAAGCAATCAAGGGTTACCTTAAAACTCTAGTGGGACTGTACACGGGACACAGATTGAATACCCACGTGCCCAGCAATGGCACGACTAAGATTCAATCCCTTTGGCAATGAGACTTTGTTGCCGGGGAGGTGAAGATCTCTCCCAACAGGATCATCAGATTTATTAGGAGTCTGGAACTGGTGAGAAATATAAAAAGGTGTAGTCACAATAGACCGATTCGCGGTGGGAAGTGTTCCACTCATAAACCTACCTACTTTTTGTGTATTGAATGTAAAAAAATTTTGGCATAATAGTAACTGCAAATTTTATACATTTCTAACTGTTAGTTGGAAATTAGAAAAAAGGAAAAAATGGATAAATGCACGCAGACAAAAGGTGTTGAATTTAAATTTCCCGCTAAGCCGAACGACTTTCGGGTTTCGGGCTTAGCCGAACAACTTTAGAATGTGACGTAACAAAAAGAAAATTATTTTTTACTTATTGGGCCAACTGCCGATTTGTGTCGGAGCCCACTAGTTTTTGAGTTATGACGCCTTACTAACCTCAAAATTGCATAAACATTCCTAAAATTCCGCCGATTTTCACCTAGGAAATTTCAAAATAAAAATTTTCTTTACCAAGCAAGCGGTAAGTGTGGGTCTCATGTCTTACTTTTTAAATAAAACAAAATTGAAAATTACAGAGACGTCAATACTGCTGCGCGCTCTTTACTGTAGTTAATCATACATTTCCACTGATATAGCTTCGTTCGACCACAGGCCCTTAAATAAAACTAAATAATGACTTTCATAAGCGCCTGTGTAATAAAAGTGGTACACCCATGCAAAGCCGGTCTCACACGTACTTTTGGAAATAACTAGAACTTGTAGTGACAACATTACAAACTTTATTTCATTTGTCAACTTTCATTGAGTTGATTTAGTCCATTTAGTTTTGTTAATATGGGATGTGTTTTTCTTGTTACCGGTTTATATTTTTGCATAATTAATAGTTTTTGACTGTCTTGGTTAATATTTTGTGTATTTGTGCAGTTCGTTGCAGTCTCGCCTACTTAGATTTTTCAAGTTTGCCAAAATCGTAAAGAAAAAATTTATTTTTTGGCTGGTCTCTTATAACTATAGGGGAGAGTGACCAACTAGCAAAATAGATCCTAAAAGAATGAAACTATTTCATAATTATCGGATAGCGCCCCTTGGAGAACAATTTTATTTTATAAAGCATATCATACGACAATTTTGTCCTAAAGTAAAGAGGTTTCTGTAATACTATTGTATAGACGTTCTTACAACTTATAATATAGGATAAAGAATACTGTAAGAATACAAATTTTATAACAATTGCATAACCTCTTATATAATCCTTAGAAGTATTTTAAAATAACTCTATACAAATTATATTAGAATTGTGTAGCTATTTTATTACTTTTAATAGAAACGTTAAAAATTAATTGTGATAGAAGTTATTGTAAATGGATTTGGCTTATTGAAGTTCGTTAAGAAAAGTAATAAAGAGTCCTATTTTTCCCAGAAGTATAAACATTATACAATAAGTATGAAAGCATTTTAATCATTGTATAACTACAACCAATATACTCTCTTATAAAGAGCTTATAGGACAAATTTATCTCAAGTTTTTGTTTAATAAAATCTGTTTTTACATACCCTAAAATAATATCAGAATAAATAAGGATGACTGATTGCGTTTACAAAATGAATTCGACAGTGTCTCAGTGGAAACAAATAAAAAAGAGTGGCCATTTTAAAAGATCAGTAAAAAAAAAGTACCAAAAGACATACTTCAGACTCATTGCATTTCTGAAGTTCAACCTATAGGTGAAATCCCAGGTAATTATTCTGAGTATAACGACGAGCTAATTTAAGACTTAAACAACAATATTAGATCAACTGCCAAAAGTGATATTAAGCAGCGTAAACGAAATCCCACAAGCTATAGAAATAGAAAGCGACATTAACAGTGCAAATGAAGAATACACGGATACCGACGACGAAAATTTGATACCATTTCTGTCTGAAATTCGAAAAAGAAAATTAAATTAAAGAGCAACTTAAGATTTGGGCAACGTCTTTCAATGACCAATCATTCTGCATTAAGAAGTCGGAATATGGAACCTGGCTATTCTAATCTTCTTCTACAGATGATCCAAGGACATTCCTAACGCCAAACGAAGTTAATTTGGTAACACTTGAAAATGGCATGTATTGGCATAATGGTAACAAATCCAACCTAATAATTACTTTGGAAAAATATCCTCATATAGAATATATTTCGTTAAATATAAATATGGACGGGCTTCCAATTTATAAAAGTTCGAAGTGCAATTTTTGGCCGATTTTTAGCTTAACATTCACGAAATCTCAGAAGTTAAACCACTTGTAATCGGAATCTACAGTGGCACTGGGAAACCTGCTAATATATGCAGCTATTTGCAGAATTTTGTTACTGAGGCAAAACGAGTAACAAGATGGAATTTTTGTTAAGCGTCACAAAAAGAAATTCAAGTGAAAATTCGATGTTTTGTTTTGCATTTCTCTAAAAAGCGAGCTTTTTATTAAAATTAAGTATTTATGTCAGTTAAATATTAAAAAATATATTATAGGTTTTAATATTTTCGGAGTAGCAATTTTAACGCTAAACATGGCTGCTTAAAGATATTACTGACCGGCGAATATTCTCACATATCTCACACCGTCTATTTGCCGAGGTGGCTGCAATTTGCGAACAGACAAGGATTTTCGAAATCGATTATATAAACATCATAAAATTCATAACTCCATTAGAGGTACAAATAGATATGGTAGAAGATTTTCCTGTTGGGGATTCTTTACATCTTATTGAATGCTTGGAAGGTGATGAAAAGATGTATTACAGGCTGGAAAGATGGAAACATTGGTAATTACTCAACCAAAATGGTCTGCTAGTGACATTAACATAGTATCAAAATTTTTAATAAAGTGTAAAATGCCTTCAGAAATACATCGCGCAGTCCGTGGACTTGATACTTTCATACTGGAAAGGTACTAGATACCGTACCTTTCTTTTATACATTAGTATAGTATTAATTTTAAGAAAAGTTTTATGTGTTGATGTTTATCAACATTTCTCTGCATTGTTTTTTGCGCTACAACGATATGCTCTACAGAAATGTTTACACATTTTTTTGTAGCGGAGAAAATGTTAGATAAGTATGTAGAAATGTACAGAGATTTTTTACGGAGAAGATTATATGACGGAAAACTATACACAACCTCTCACATTTAACTCATGAAGTGAAAAATTTGGGGTGCTATCTACTTTAACGCTTACCTTTGAAAGCAGACTTTTTTATATCAAAAGATTACTTGAAATGGAAATTGTCCCTCCACAAATAGCTAAGAGATTAAGTGAAATGTTGATGTTGACAGATACGAAAACCCAAAGACAGAAAGTTTCCCATTTAAAAAATACTGATGTACATGAACATTCTACAAATTATTCAATTTGAAAACTTTTCTTTAAATTCCAGTCGTTTTAAAGATAAATGGTTTTAACTTCAAAAAATCAAATTGTATCATGAGCACACGCATTATTAAAAAATAAAAATATATCTATTTACGGATGTCCAGTAATACCCAAAATTTTTTTTGAGTATCCTCATCATATCTTAACATACACAAATCAGATATGGAGTGTTAGGATCTTTATGTGAATATTCAGCAGGTGACGTGCAATGTAAGCTTGTCACGATTTATATGATGACAATGAAGAACTGTTTTCATACCACTTCTACATATATATATTGCGAAAAATGAAATAATTCAACATTAGACTTTATAATCTTTTTATTTCATAAACCCGGTTAGATAAAATAAATTCTTCACATGGCGAAAACACAAAAAAATAGTAAACAGATACATAATTTGCAGACAAAAAAATAAATATAAATATAGAGAAGAAACTACATAACGAAGAACATTCCTTACCAACGTAATGAGTTTTGGCACTCTTTAATAATAATACATTATAAAAAAATACATAATTCACAAAAGAAAATAAATATAAATATGAGAAGAAACTACATAACAAAAAAACATTCCTTACACTTAAATCTGGCTGCACTATTATTTATTCTTATTTATCAGGATCTTCATTAGAAAGTTGTATAGTTTTCATCCTTGTTGGTTGAACATATTGCTAGAGGCAATTTGGTATTGACAGTGTTTCACCGTTAACCTCGTTCTCAGCGACTTGAGCATTATATGATAGTTGTTTGGGACTTCTCTTACTCCTTGAAGTTCTAATATTCGACGGAGTATTTCTCCTTACACAGTTTCTAATTACACCTTTTTAAAGAAATCTTCGCAATCTTCTAGCGTGAATCTTTGATCTGCTAGGTGAACAAGTTTAAAAATGAAACTATTATATTTTCGTAAAATTTAAACGCAAATTTTGTATTTTTGGACTTTTGCGCCGCAGCCACTTGAGCACAATGTGAAAAATTTTCTTGTAAAATTTATCGACCAACACCATGTAACTATGATCAATATCTTTGATCTTCGTATCTCTGCCACATGAAGCTTAGTCTATCTTAACATATTCATTAAAATACGTCTGTGTCCTTCAATTTTTCATTTATTTCTTTTAAGTCTTCTAAGCAATCAATGGGCTGAAATGGCAAGATCCTGGAACTATTTTGACTACTTGAAGCGAAAGCATTGTCAACATTCCTTTTTTTTCATATTTTCAAAAACTACCTGAAAATTGGCGAGTTCTTTCATAATTTTGTACTGGTTTTCTAAAGCTTGTATCCAGGGTTGTCATGATAATATCTAATTTGTTATTATCGATGTTTACTACTTCGTCTACAAAATATACCTTCGGAGGATCAACAGTCTGCTGGCTTGCTTGATATATCACATTGTAGGTTTGTAAACTTTGCTCTCCTGCCTCTGGCGCCGACATTGCTACAAGTGACGGTGATTCAGTATCTCCATTATTGTTAACCTAAAAATAATATTAATTATAATGGTAATATTACCAACAGAGTAGTAGTAATTGTATAATACAAAGAAAATTAAAATATAAACAAAGAGATGTGAATTAAAGTATAAAATTCAAGTTCTCAGTTTTTTAACTCGCCCAGCCACAGAAAACTAAAAATCATTACTCATTAGTTCAAATAAGTCTTCTAAAATGAGAAAAAGTGTTGCAAAAAAGTCGACATTCCTAGATATAAATTTGCCAGTCCATAAATTCTGGAAATAGAGCTATTTATCATTATAGTAAGTTCTGTGGCAATAATTAATATCATCCATTAGAGAATACCAAGAATAAAGTTTAAAAAATTCTTAAAAAATGTCTTTGTACCTTCTCAAAAGAATTAATATAAGGATTACAATATGGAAACCAGATGGGACTAGCATACTCCAATTCTGACCTTACATAGCAACAATATTAAAGAATTATTAAAATATATGCTCAAATAAGCTGTAGAGCATAACTTTAAATTATTAGCATTATAATGTCTTTGTTGAAGAACATATTATATTTAGGAAATGACATTAATTAAATAATAGATACATTAGTTAAATACTTACAATGCAAGTTTTGCTAGGTAATTAAAGTCAACAGTATCATTATTCGTGCTGTTTTGTCTTTGGGTAACAATACTCTCGGTCTTTCTGCGTGGAGTAGGCAGCATCATGACTTGGTCATCTCTGTCGGTATCGTCGACGTCGACCATTTGATCCAACTCCTCTTCAGCAGTTTCAAAAGGAGTAAAAACTTCCTTTTACTTTACGACAATGTAAGCCAATTTGGTTCCGGGGTCGAATCACTTTCTCGTTGCAGCTTGGGCAATCTTTTGGAAAGTATGAGTACCACGATCATTTTCCCAGTTTGAAGGGTACAATTGTCAACTCATTTCTATTATTTTCAATGGTTTCCACTATTTTAAACATGGTTTTGATATTAAATACCGGCAATACCGGCATAAATAATAAAGAAAAATAATAGTTGCAGGTTAGGTTGCACCAAAATAAAGAACTCTATACTATACCGCAGTTGAACGAAACACAATATAACTGAATATTGCCTACTGCCGCGCATCAGGTACGTTAAGCGATACTTTGGATTTTGTTATGTAGTTCCCCAACGCGCTATAGGATTAACACTGTTATTTAACTTGCTGTGTTGCCAGCTTAGGCAGTAGTATATGGGAATATAAAATTAATTCAAACAGTTAGTTGTTAGTGCAATGTTATAACTTGTACTTCTTACGATGGTATAAATGCACCTAAAATGTATTTAATTTTTTTGCCATAAAAAACAAAATGCTGTGGGGAAATATTTTCTGTCCACTGAAAGACTGGCGATCAAGGATCATTAAGAATCAAACCACTTGAGACATACAAAACCGTTTTATAGTTTTTATATTAAACAACATTGTATGACTTTAATGAAGTATACAGCCCGGATGAGAATAGAATAATTGTATAACTTTCTAATAACACAAAATTATTGTATTACAATAATACGCCATTTATTTAATTTTTCGTGTTCAGATACCGCTGCCATTGTTGTAAAAGAATTCATACAAACATAAAAAATCTCCAATAAAACACCTTGCTATAAGAAATATGGAGGTTTTTCCCTTTAATAAAACACACAATGATTTTTTCTTGTTTCAGTTGAGAATTCGAAAATTAAAAAATATTTTTTATTTTTTATTTTTTAATAATGTTAATAAATGTGTGCTTAGGTGAGGCGCTTTAATTTTTAGCCAAAAAGCATATATTTGTCAGAAAAGTTGGCTGCGTAGAAAATTTTGTATTTATTTCGAATTACAGCAGCCGATTTAATTATATTATTTTCAATATGGTAATCAGCAAGAAGACTGGAATCCACCATAATGCCTGATGTTATATTAAACTACACGTACATATCTTTTATTGTTTATATCTGTGAGAGACAAAGCATAATAAAATATTCTTGGATAATTCTGTTTCTGAATTTCAGCAGTTAAAAACAAAGTTATTGTATTAGCGATTCTGACTGCGGTATAAGATACCTATAAAATATTTTTCTAAATAGTTGTAGCCATTTTTTGTTAAAATACACTTAAACCACATAATAAGCACTATTAAAAAATAATTATATAGCAGTCCCGAAATAGTTTTGTAAATGTGGTACATTCGGCTGTGGGCCCTTCGACTACCGCAAATATATATTATAATAAATATTCCTTGACCTATTTTAATTTACATTTTTTCCGGTCTTCTGTCACTTGTTTTGTTTTCTTTTGGGGCATAAATATTGAGAGTGTATGAATGTAAAAAAATAAATATTAAAAAAAAGGTTTTTTTGGCAATAAACGGTAAGTTTTTTTAACTACTTTTATTTTTTTATAGTTTTTGCATTTTTTTTGTTTTAAAATACTTTGTTCATCATAAATGGGAAAAACATAAATTTTAATAAAGCAGTTGAGGAATGTGTTAGATAAACCCCCGATACGTCACGTTCAAATTGGGCAAACCCCGTATAAAACTGACGTATCGTGCATTCTAACAGATGTTAGAACACAAAACAGGGTTAAAATTTAAGAACAGGTTTAGTCCGCCTTTATTTTTCTGATATATTTTGTAAATAAGAAGTCAGGGTCACAGGTGGAACGAACTCTACATTGCATCATTGCAATAATTGTGTTAATGTTATTTTTGAACAAACATAATATTTTTTTCATTAAATTAATTAAACGCTCGTCATTTTACTGTTAGAAATATGTTTTGGGGAACATGGTTCTCTTCTATTAAATGTTAAATTATATACCTCCAAAAAGAACTGGAGTATCGACTCCCATACGTGCCTAAGGGAGTTTACCAATCAAGAAAAACCCCTTTTTGGGGGGATTGCATTATTGTACCATTTTTTAAAAGTAAAATTTTTATTTTTTTAACATCTGTGTGTTAAATTTGGTTTTGGTCAATCTTCATGTCTTGTTTTATTTAGATGGCTCGCGCCCAACGCATCCATTGCTAGCACAACTTAGAGACGATTTTATTGTCTGGCTTAAGCCATCAGCGGTCGTAAACCGAAAAAGGAAGGTCAATCTTTTATAAAAGAGTAAGTGATTGAATTTACGCGTTCAACCAATTATAACCAAACGAAATTGAAATTAACCATTGGCGTTTATTCATGCTTGGATTGATTTGGTTATTACGTCATAACTCATGAAACATATATTAAAATGTTTTGTACTTACCTCATTAATAACTTATTTCTAATGCTCAGTTCTTTACTGTCGTCCCAAAATGAATATTTTCCAAACCTCATCGATTTCCTTGAAGTTATTTAGGATTTTGTAGAAAAAAACTGTTTATAACTTAAAATTTTTAACGACCCTTTAAGAAACATTCCTTAAATTTAAAAAAATATACACCCACAAACACAAAAAATAATAATTTTGACAATGATTAGCTTTAAAGAGCAAAAATGAAGTACATATTTAATGGTTGCCAACTGAAACTAAAGCCAGTCGGATGAACATTTTTTTAAATTTCCTAATATTTATGGAGGACTAGGGTTAGGACTAGCCTATTCTTAAACAAATAAATTAATAAATTTAAAGCATTGCAATATCACCCCATTCCTATAACATTTTGTCATGTTATTTGAATGTTTATACAGGGTAAGTCTGTGAAGTGAGACCCCCCGTTTATTGCTTTAAATATTCAAATTGGGAAAAAAAGTTTTATACAAAAATATTTTGGTTTTGCTTTTTCTCTATATTTAAAAAAAGTTATGTATACAGGTTTATAAAGTCTGTAGAAGAACAAGTTAATTTTAAATGACTCCCCCATATTTTTTTTATTTTTTCTTTCTGCATATTTGACATTTTTATTCAGCATATCATATCCCTATATTCAAGTGTTTACGATATATTTACATTTAAAAAAAATTTAGGGAAAAAACCGCTACCTTTTTAGTTGTTTTAGTTTTTTGGTTTAGTGGTTTTTTAAGAGTTGCATAATAACCATATATGCTATAGAGATTAATAAAAATGTCGAAATGACATTTTTTATTAATTTAAGGTTTAAATTTTTTTTTGCTTTTTTAAAAGGGTTTTTTCTATTTTCCCTTTGTCATTGATATCTAATTACTTATTAATTATTACTATGGCTGTTTTGTCACTCTACAAAAACCGCAAAAACCCATAGAAAGGAAAAAAAACATTAAAAGAAAAGGGTTTTTTCCCCTTCTTTTTCCCCGAATTTTTGGGTAAACCTTGAATATAGGATATGATATGCCAAAAAAAAAATATCAAATTTTTAGGAAAACAAAAATTTAACAAAAAAAAAGGGTCTTTAAAAAAAAATTTTTGCCTGGTACGGGTTTTTTAATCCCCCTGTATAATTCGTTAACAAAAATAAAAACGAAAAAAAAAATTTTTTTTTTTAAAAAACTTTTTTTTTTAAAAAATTTTAAACAAAAGGGGGGTACTTAAGATTCCCAAGGATTTTTCCGATTATTTTTAACTATTTGAATTCTTTCCCCCAATTCTAACCCGTGTTTAACCCCCCAACCCCCAAAAAAAACTTTTGAGTAACTTTATAATTTTAAAATTTTTTTTAAGTTTTTTTTTAAATGTAAGGTCTTTTGAGATTAAAAAAAAGCCAAAAAAGATAATATATAAACCAAATTTTCATTTAATAAATTATTTTTTTTAACCCTCCCAACTTAAAATAAATTTTTTTTTATTTAAAATAAAAAAAATTTTTGAAAATTAACTTAAAAAAATCTGAATCCAAATATTTTAAACCCATACAAAAAAAATCACAAGAAAAAAAATAGAAAAGGGAAATTCCATTATTTTAAATTTAAATTCAAAAACCTTTTAAAAAAACACAAATTTAAAAACCCTACTAACTAACAAAAAGAGCTGTTAGCAAGGGCAAAATTGATAGCTATTTATCAGCTAAACAATTCCCCTTTTGGGGGGAAGGAATTTAATAAAACCAATGAGCTAACATCATAGATGAAAGCATTTCATTCATAAACGCAACGGGCTGGGCCCCAAAATGTTTTTTTATTATTGGGATAGAATATACAACAATTTTTTGTCTTACTTTTGAAATGATAATTCAGGAAATGTCACTTTCAACTTGGCCCCCCCCCACCATTTTAAATTTTTTAAAATCACAAAACTGAAATTTATACAATTCCCCCAAAAAAACAAAAAAAAAAAAAACCCATATTGAATGTGTCATATGTTGAGGGGAAGCTGAAAGGGGCGGAAGTACCTTCTGAAAAATCCGCTGTTTTCACGTTTCCCCCTTTTTTAGTAATGCCAAAAAGAAAATAGTATTTTTATTCATTACTTTTCTGTTTTACTTTTTAAAATAAATTAAAAATATTATTCAATTTAAAATAAAAGAACATTTTATGTTATTTTGGGGAAAAAATTAATTGTAAGAAAATTTTAATTTAAAAATTTTCTCAAGTAAATAAACGAAAAATACTTGGCAGCCACGCTAACGACAAAATAGTATCTGTAGTAACCATTTTTCGGGTTTTTTTTGGGTTTTATTGTTTCGAGGACAGAATTTTTTTTATCGCTAGGCGAACTTTTGAATGTGATGCGCTTATGATGCCCCTTATGCCAAATCATGCTTTCTCCATTAAAAATTCTTGAATAAAACGTTCCATTGGTAAAAGGGTTTGTTAAAAAACCCCAACTCTTAAAACAAGGCTTTAAGATAAGATACTTGAAATAAAACTACAGTTGTTCTCTATTTAATCTATTTTTACTTTCTCTCTACTAAAAACATATGTCCACAGCCCATTGAACTAAATATTGGTAACAACCACAGATACCACTTATCTCCAAATACTTCTATTACATTTTGCTGTGTTCCTAAATCAAATGTCAGGTCATCCTCTACAAAATTGGGACTGTGTACGTTTTCTATCGTGGTTTCATTTTTCTCTACTAAATAAAGATGGTAACACAAAAATCCGAATGTCACCACTCCCATAATTACGGCTAAACCAAATCTAAAAATATCAACAATCCTAATAAGGTTAACTTCCAATATTCATTTTATTGCTCCGTTTGCTTAAAACTATTCCTTTATTTCACCCATCGATCCTGTGTCACGTTTCTTATTAGCAATTATCTTGTTGGGGACATAAAAATCTACTGCCCGTTTTCTCCGAGTTTTTAATTTGAAATTTTTCCCTTTTAGGGGTTAAAATTGAGGTTTTTATGTTCTGGTTAGTTGACTCCGAGATGAGTGAAACTAACCAACAAGAAAAAATTTTTTTTTACTTTTTTTTTAAAAAAATTAAATTATAACTTTGAGCAACTCTCTACAAAAATTTTTTTTTGGGGGGAAAAATTAAAAAAAAACGAGGGTTTCAAAAGATCGTGGTAAAATAAAAAAGGTTTCCCCATTTGGATTTTGAGATATTAAGCGTTAAAAAAATACATTCCCAAAATTTTAAAAATTACCCTCTTTTTCTAATTTTTATTAATTAGATCACATCACAATCACAAATATTTTTACGCCTTAGTTTTCACATCTTAACGCCTTTACATGCTGGAATTTTAAAATTGTCAAGTCATGGCCTACGTTTTTTTTTCCCAAAATTTTATATATATATATATATATATATATATATATATATATATATATATATATATATATATATATATTATAAAATATAATTTTTAAAAAAAAAAATTTTTAAAAAAAAAAAAAATTTTTAAAAAATTTTATTTTTTTTTTAAAAATTTTTTTTTTTTTTTTTTTTTTTAAAAAAAAAAAGGGGGGGGAAAAAAAAACCTTTTTTCCCCCAAAAAATTTAAAAAAAAATTTTTTAAAAATTTTTTTAAAACCCCAAAAATTAAAAAAAAAAGGGAATTTTTTTTTAAAAAAAAAAAATTTCTTTTTTTTTTTTAAAAAATTTTAAAAAAACCCCCCGGTTTAAAAAATTTTTTTTTTTTTTTTTTTTTCCCCAAAAAAACCCCCTGTTAAAAAAAATTTTTTTTAAAAATTTTTTTTTTAAAAAAAAAAAATTTTTAAAAATTTTAAAAATTTTTTTTAAATTTTTTAAAAATTTTTTAAAAAAAAAAAATTTTTTTTTTAAAAAATTTTTAAAAAAAAAAAAAAAATTTTTTTTTTTTTTTTTAAATTTTTTTTTTAAAAAAATTTTTTTTTTTTAAAAAAAAAAAATTTTTATAAATTTTTTTTTTAAAAAATTAAAAAAAAAAATTTTTAAAAAATTTTTTTTTTTTTAAAAAAAAAAAATTTTTAAAAAAAAAAATTTTAAAAAAAAAAAGGGGGAAAAAAAATTTTTTTTTTTTTTAAATTTTTTTTTTAAAAAAAAAAAACTTTTTTTGGGGGGAAAACCCCAAAAAATTTTTTTTTAAAAAAATTTTTTTTAAAAAAAAAAAAAAAAAAAAAAAAATTTTTTTTTTAAAAAAATTTTTAAAAATTTTTTTTTTTAAAATTTTTTTTTTTAAAAATTTTTTTTTTTTTTTTAAAAATTTTAAAAAATTTTTTTTAAATTTTTTTAAAAAAAAAAATTTTTAAAAAAAAAATTTTTTTAAAAATTTTTTTTTAAAAATTTTAAAAAAAAAAAATAAAAAAAAATAAAAAAAAAAAATTTTAATATTTTTTTTTTTTTAAAATTAAAATTTTTAAAATTTAAAAAAAAAAAATTAAATTTTTAAAAAAAATTTTTTAAAAAAAAAAATTTTTTTTTTTTTTTTTTTAAATTTTTTTTTAAAAATTTTTAAAAAAATTTTAAAAAATTTTTTAAAAATTTTTTAAAAAAAAAAATTTTTTTTAAAAAAATTTTTTTTCCCTTTTAAAAAAAAATTTTTTTTTTAAAAAAAAATTTTTTTTTAAAAAAATTTTTTGGGGGAAAAAAAATTTTTTTTTAAAAAAATTTTTTTTTTTAAAGGGGGTTTTTTTTTAAATTTTTTTTTTTTTTGGGGGTTTTTTTTTGGGAAAAAAAAAAAAAAAAAAAAACCCCTTGGGGGGGGGCCCCTTTTTGGGGGGGGAAAAAAAAACCCCTTTTTTTTTTTTGGGGGGGGGGGGGCCCCCCCCCCTTTTGGGGGCCCCCTTTGGGGGCCCCCGGGGGCCCTTTCCCGGGGCGCCGCTAGCGTGTTGCGTGGAGGTAGTACTTTTGTCCCACGATCTGGCTGCACTGTTTGACCCATCTAAACTTGTAGATCGCCTAAAACAAAAAAAAATCCACAAAAAATCTTATACTTATTAAATAACTATAGTTTTAATTTTAAAATTGTTAAGAAATTGATACAAATTATAGAGATTTTGAGCTCGCCATTTTTAGAATTTTTTGACATAATGCCATAAAAGGCCATTACGTCAAAACAATCTAAAAAAGACGAGCTTAAAAACGTATATAAGTATTAAGATTTTTTGGTGGTTTTTCTTTTTTTCTATTTCAGGCAATCTGCAAGTTCAGAGGGGTCCATAAAACTGAGCACACTCAGTCTCTATACTTCGGGACCAGGACCGGAGCGGTTCCATTGTATAAAGATACTTTTGGCGATTTTTCAATAAAAGAATTAGCCACAACAATATAGAATATATCTATAATATTTTTCCTCAAATATGCGCTTTTTTAGAGATTAAGCTTATGTATCTAGCTGTCACACTTAGGTTTAAAGATTTATCGTTCACTATTTTTTTTATCCCAATATTTGTAAAAATATTAAAATAAAGTTTTTTTTTTTAAATAAGGTTTTATATGGAAAACTTCAACCTAATTTCTGGCTACGTCAATAAGAGATATTATAGTGTTTAAAAACCTAATCTCTTTGTTTCACCCTGTATATACATACACCAGGCTAATTGCTATATTTGATCCATAATGACTTGCATCTATTGAAAAAATAATGTATCTAACAGTACTGCCAACAAAGAAAAAGCAGTACAGAAATGTATAAAAAATTAGGAGCAGGAAATGCTTGTAGTTCAGAAATCCTATGCAGTTGTTGAGAAAAGGGCAGTGATGGTCCATCTTCAAGAAGCACACTTCGCATGTTGAGCAGTGGTGTGTTCTGTCTGGTTTAATGTGCATACAAGTCGCACAGTACCTAAAAAAATCATCATAACTTACCATAAAAATTTCTGTAACAATATTTGCTTGCATTAAAACTACTTCGATATAATAAACATGTTTCGGCGAATGCGCTGGTCAACGCGCCACTACTTTTAAATATTGACGTACCGCCTGCGTTAATTTGCCGACTTTTGCCGTTTTGCATGGTTGCCAAAATTCAATTTTTCAGAAAAGTATGTTAAAATTAGCTTGGTTTAAGTGACAAATTTTTAACGTGTTCAGTATAAATTAGCAAGCGCAATGGAAAAAAATCAGATCTCTCATTTCAAGTATTAAATAAAGTATATTTTTATAAAAAAAACCAAATTAATTTTTCGAAATTCAAAAAAATTTTTAAAAAAAAAACCAATATTTTTCTAAATTACCGCAAGAAACAAGACAGGTCAGACTATGCTAAGGTCTTTACTACCCGTCTCTAAAGATTTTTAGAAAGTTTTTTTACCTGTATTTCTTCAGAATCAGAATCCGACTCACAATAGAAGAAAGTTTCATTGTGCTTGCTCTTGCAATAACGATACTCACTTAATATATATTAATTTGTTTATAGTGTAAAAATAAAAGAGTAGTTGTTATCAACCGCAGTAGAGCCAGCATCTAATAAATTTAAACCTTTGCACACACTCAAGAGTTCAGGAAATTACCCATAACCGAACGAGGTATGAGCTACGCGTCGTTTTAATAATTTCCATTAATGCAAACATGTATACGTAATCTCAAAGGGAAAAGAAGTAAGGACTTACAAAAAGTGGGAGAATCTTCTATTTAATCACAAAAAAAACCCAAAACTTTAGGATAGACCGCCTGTATACTTTTATTTAAACCGATAATTTAAGTGTTACTTACAAAGGATTTATACCTAAGTACCAAAGTACCGTAAGTGCCGAGTTTTTTAATGTTTAACCCATTTTCTCTATTTCCAAAGCACTGAAACATGCAAATGTTTCATTTTTACAGCATCTTTTAGACAACACGTTGGTGCCCCCACGAACTACTACCTAAATATGTCTTCCCAGCTGGGGATTGAACCCGGGTCGCCGACGTGGCGAGCAGATACTCTGTCACTTTACCGAGGAGACATAACAATTAAATTAACCCAAAAAAATAGTTCAGAAGTTACTTGTTAGATTGGCTGATGTATTTCACCTTATGCTTCCCGTGGGTGTACAAGTATGTAGCAACAGATTGTTATCTTCACAAAACTTCTCCAAAATTTCATCTTTGTCATCTTCAGTGCGTGCCTTTAATAAAGCATTATGTTGATTCCTATTAAATTTGTACTCAAGAGGAACTCTCCCAACTGAGGACCACATTGTTGCAAAAAAAGACCATAGCCACATTACCGTTATAATATTAATTAGAACAAGATAAATTATTTTGTCGTGTAGGATTTTTACTTCTCGCAAACAGTAGTAATAAATATAAATGTAGTGAGAGCTTCCAAACAAAAGCAAAATAAAAGGGGTGGTAGAATGTTAAAACACACATTTGACATTTATTGTCATGTTTTAAGTCAAATAGACAACAAAATTGTCATAAGATAAATGACAATAGGTCGTAATAGTCTAATGGCGGCGACACAAGGGCGTAATTTGTGTAGCGTAACGTAACAATCCCAACGTTCGCATTGGTTAAAAATATAAAATTTGGCAACACAGGCGATTTTAAACCAATATGATCGTTGGAATTGTTACTTTGCGCCTGCGCAAATTACGCTTGTGGTACGTCGCCAAAGGTCTGAATTAGAGACGACTTTCTCCCATCTGTCAAGTTAAAATAAATTATACGTTATTTTAATAACTTGGACAAATTTTTGTTAAATCGTGCTTGATTGAAATGTAAACAATTAGATAAAAATAATAAAAATATTGCATAATAGTTGTTGTGTAGTTGAATGTAAGAATACTAACAGAAATGGTAACTGCAATTTTTATACATTTCCAACTGCTTGTTGGAAATTAAAAAAAAATGGATAAATGCACGCACACAAAAGGTGTTGAATTCAAATTTCCCGCTTAGCCGAACGATTTGGGTTTGGGCTTGCCGGGTCCGAAAGATTTATTGGTCAAACATTGTGGGACATGTTCTGACCCAATCAAAATACTTTCGGAGATCGATGTCGGAAACGGATGCATGAGACCCGAGAAAAAAACTTTCCGTTTCTTGCCGTGAACGTTTGTTTCGTCTTTTCCTAAAAAAAAGGTTCTTGGTAATAGACTAAGTAATCAAGGAGTGTCTGCAGAACTGACTTTAGTGTCTATGTAGTCTTATGTGATTGTGAAGAGAGAAAATGGCTATAAAGCCTTTAAGTAAGTAAAGTATATATTATTAGTGTTAAGTATATTGTAAAAGTCCTAGACGCGTAAGTTTTTCAGGTAATTTTTTACTTATCGGACCAATTTCCGATTTTTGTCTCAGTCCGCTACTGACATAACCTTAAAATTGCATAAACATTCAAAAAATTCCGCCATTTTCACCTAGGAGATTTAACCAGAAATTATTCTGACATTTGTTATGTTATCCAACGGTCATTTACAGTGCTGACTAGGTTTATAAATACATATTTATTTACAAAAAATAAATAAATTTTATAATAATCTTACACCCCTTCCACGGCTTTTAAGCATGATTTTACGCAGCCGTCGAATGGTTTTC
>JAHBCN010014337.1:0-22798 GCA_019359885.1 Listronotus oregonensis
TTCCATATTATAACCCCCCTTATAACCCCCTAGGTGTGATAGCGGTTTTATTGCTATCATAACATATTCCGTTTCTAAGGTATTATAGATCAATAATAGATAGGTAAAACATAAAATTTTTTTTTTTTTTAATAGGAAAGAGGACGATTAAAAATACTAATCAAGGAATCCGAGTCGTGTTCCAAAAAAGAACTTGTTTTTAATTTACTGAACTTATTCAAAGTTAGAGGTAGGTAGGTAGGTTTAAAGTGAGTGGGTATAACACCCTTCCACCGCGACCGACCGGTAAGGGCTCCCCCCTTTTATATTTCTCCCACCGGGCCCCGCCCTAATAAGTCTGATGATCCTTTGGGGAGATATTTCACCTCCCCGCAACAAGGGGTCATTCCCGGGGGATTGAGAATCTTCGGGGGCCTTGGGGCCGAACTCATATGTGTTCTGCCGATTCACCCCCCTCCACACATGCGGCACTAGGCGCCTTCCTGGCCCGATCTTGTGATGGGTTTTTAATCTGCAGTTTCCCGTGTGGTCCCACTAGGTTTTAAGGTGTAGCCGATTTAGAAAAGGTTTAACAGAATTGTTGGTTCGGGGGCTTATGAAGGCCTTCGAGTGTCAGCCCGGAAGTCCATGCCAGTACCGAAGATTTTCTCTTTGTATCCAATGAATGAACTGTTTAGGGCATTTGGCCCGGAGATCTGCGGATTCATTACCCTCTAGGCCGGTTTTCCAGGTATCCACAGTAGTGTAACCTTATTGTTTTGACCCAGTTTGGTCAGCGCATCCTTGCAATTCCAGACTTTTTCGAATTGCACCGGCGGTTTAAAAGAGCCGTAAGGCTTGAATCGGAGAATATTTTAACTGTCTTACGGGGCAGTGCCGATCCCCCGATCTCCCCAAACTCAATACAAAAACCCCCGCTTGAAATATGGTTGCGAGAGTGCCCACCGTTCTTGGTTTTTGAGCCATCGGCATCGGTGTCAAAGTTAGAGAACTGGACTGTATTCAATACCTCTATACAAAAACCCACCGGTTTTATTTATTTATTTTTTTTATTTCGAATTATAATATCATATATTAAATACCTTGTATTAAAAAAATGTTTTCATTTATAATTAAAAAACTTTAATTGCATTTTTAAACATATAATTTATTATTTTACAGACAGATAAACTTTTAGCTACTGCCATAAAACTATACACCTATAAAAATAAATAACTTTTATGTTGATGCACTTTTCCGAACAAATCTGAATTTAACTAACTTTCTTTTAATTCTTAACGATGCCCGTAGGCCTAGGAAATCAATTTTAATGGCAACTTAAAACACCTGGTAATATTACAACGATCCGTCATTAATTATGTTTTATGGTTTAATTTTAAAAATACTAATGTTTAGGTAAAATTCCAATTGGTGCTTAAATTTGTTGGACAAATTTCTTTATTCGATTTTGCATTAATCATGGCTCTCAAATATACCTACATCGACCTAGCTGTTCCCCCTCTGGATTTAGTCACCTTAAATTTTACAAAAGCCACCTTAACTAAGCAAAGAATTCGTGTTTGTCCTGTTACCTCCGATGACTTCAGAAAAGCGATGCTTTTTTTTGACACTCATAAAATACTTTTTTCCCATGAACGGAAAACCTCTAAATGTAGTGTTTAGAGGAGTCCCCCCCCATGAAATGAAGAAATCCCGAAGGCTAACAGAGTTGGGTTTTTTCACCCGGGGGAAAAGTAACTCGCATGATGTCGGGCCTCCAAGGCCCCCCCCCCGATGGTAAAAGCACGTTCCCCCGAAAACGGAAACCACCTTTTCAATCAAAGGCTGCACATCAGCGTTAATGGAACCTCTTCAAAAAACCTGAGGTTCCACAGTGCCACAAATGAGGGATTCTGGCACACAAAAAAATTCTTCATGGACGGGGGCCCCTGCGTGAAATGCGGTGCCGAGCCCTCTCAAATGAGTGCAAGAAACAAAAAGATACCCCGGCGACGTGCCCAACTGCAATCAGCCTCATGCTGCAAACTACGGGGATGCCAAAAAATTCCCAGACTACCTAAAAGCACTGCTAACCCCAACAATCCCCCCCGGAACCCCGAGCGCATCCTCGCTCAAAAGGTTGCCCCTAAAACCTCTTACCCAAGTTTCTGTCTCACAAGGTCAGTTTCAGGCCCTCAGGGGCCGACTGGCTCCCTTTTAGGCAAAAATTTTCCCCCAATGCTCAGTAAACTCCCCCCTTTCTTTTCCCCGCCCTTGTTTTGGATTTTTTTTCCCAAAAATTCCCCTTTTAATACCCCTGACCCCCGGCCCCTCTGGGTTGATCCAGCTTTTTCGAAGGCCCCAAAAAAGCCAAAAAAATTTAAATTTTGGACTAAGTATTTTAGGATGGTCCCCCCACCTACAGGGGGCCCGGGTACCACCCCCCCCTGGCCTCTCGGCCTAGCCAAAAAACCGATTTCTGGTTTTCCCATCCCCCAAGGGGCCCCAGCTTCTCGTCCTTCTTAAACCCCACTCCGCTAAGCCAGATTTCAGGCAACCAAAAAACCAAAAAACCCCCCAAAACCGTAATAGCCAACATGGCAAACACGTAGGGGCTTGCTCAGCCAAAGGAGAGCGAGGGTGGTTTGGGAAGCCTAGGGGGGGGTTTGGGGGGGCCGTAACCCCCCGGGGCCTTTTCCCGGTGGGCCCCCACTAGTCCCCGCCAAGGAAGTTTAAAGGTGTATGGAAGCCCAATATTGTAGAAAAAAAATGGCCAGGCGTCGGGCAGCGGGAAAGGGGGGGTTGGCCACGGGGAGTTTGCGCAATGAATAGAGGTGAGGGACTTCCATAATTCTTTGTTACTATCTAAAAGTTGACATTATCAATGTCAAATTCAAGATTCATTGTTTTTTTTTTTTTTTTGAAAAATTTTTTTATTAAACGATACTACCATTGAATATTTAAAATTATTTTTAATATTAGATTTTATATCATCTGATATAATATGGATTAAAGGGCGATATTTTTTGAGTTTTGTTTTTTTCCAAAATTTTTGTAAATAAATAAAAACACGATTTTTAAAATAAATTTCAAACATTTAGATATTTCATGTCATCCCAAAATTTTTTGATAAAAGAAGGGCAAATAGGAAATGAGTTTAATCTAACCAAGATTCTTTTTACATTAAACAGTGAAAATTTTTATAACTTTTTCCCAATAACAAACATTTATGAGACAGAATAACAGTGGTTAAAAAAGTTTGGAACCTTTGGATTGGGATCCATTGAAACAGTATCCGTTAAATATTATGTGCTCAGTATGTCGACTTAAAAAGTTGATAATTAAGTTTTAAAAAACCAAAAATCTAAATTTTTTTTTAAACAAATACAGAAAAAAAAAAAGGGAACTTTAACATAAAATTGTACTTTCTTTCATACAATTAGAGGGGCCTGTATATATTAAAAATTTGCCTGGTCTGTCCAGAATTAATAATTTTGATCCTTTTAAAAAAATGTACTAAATTGTTAAATGAAATAAAAGTACCTAAATGTAAACCTTATTTCTTTTTAATAATCCACAGAAATACACAAACATTGTGGAAATCATCTAAAAGATATTTAAGATTGCCTTACTTTTCTCACTGCTATTTCCTATGAAATTTTCATTTTCTGTTATTCATAATTGATATATTATTATTTTTTCGGTTACCTAACGTTACGTCTCATAAGAAGCACCTAATTTAAATATAAGAAATACTTACCTAAAGTAAAAAATGCCGGGTATGTTACCCTTGGATTTGCAAGACAAAACCATACAACCTCTAATCATTTTGTTACGATATTATAAGTAACAAACAATAAACACAAAATTATAGTCACAATTTAATAAACACTAATCACTAAAATAAGAAGGTTTTTATCAACCCAAAAACTTCTGCAACCACAAAATATAGGTACTCACACAAAGCAAAACAATCGAAACTAATACGGCGCAAAGGGCACAAACCACAACGAAAATGACGAATGATGAGACGACGGCGGTTGACGGTACAGCGCGGATATAGTTTCATACGCGCCGCGCTTCCCTTGCACCAAAAACCTTAGACAACCTTAGACCAAAAACGGTACTAAGGCTCTCATAAAAGTATAATGTGTTGCCTAACTACACACTGATTTATCAGTGTGTAAGTAGGGAACACATTAAATTATTTCGTGGAATTTTGTTTTGCAAATCGGCGGGGCCAACTCTGACAGTTATTTTCATACTGGGCTGGACATTTTTTGATCGAATGGGCCATAGCATTGGGCTTCCATACACCTTTAAACTTCCTTGGTTTTTACGCAAATTTTTACCACTGTTCTCCATCCACTGCATATCCAACGCCGTTTAGGTTTTTGTTTGGGTATGTGAATACCTGTGATTACCTGACATATTTTTAAACACATGATCATTGACGCCTCCACCAGAAGAAAATTTGTTACTTTCACCCCTTGTAACTACCCCTTGTTTTCCCTAGAGTGTCGGTTGGCAAGGTATTATAACTACTAGCATTAGAAATCTTTTTAAGCACCAAAAAATTTGATATTTTGCATTTTTTGGAACACTCTATATTTTGAGAACCAATGAATTAAAACGGTTTAATGTAGGTGTCATAGTCAAAGCTCTTCGCGGAATGACTGGTTTATCCTAGGTTTAACCAAAGCCTTCGGGTTAACCCCGAAATAAATTCCAATTTTGGCCTTTGACTAAAGTATCTTTAGTCAAACCTAGAAGTTCCTAACTTTTCAGTCAAATGTCGAAAGTAAAATAATCTATTTCGGGCTTTGCCTAGTCGATTCTAGAAGCGATTGGCAGACTCGGTCAAACGTCGACTGTACTTGTAACACGTTTAAATAAGTTTATACTTGCGGTTAGTTGTGGTTAGTTTTGGTTAGTTGTAAATGTAAGAGATCTGACGTATTGTGCAATTTTAATAGCTATTTATGTATCAAGGGCGTTACTGGGACTATAATGCCCTGAAGGTCGAAATAGCCCGAGGGCTAGATTTCGACCTGATGGGCATTATAGTCCAGTAAAGCCCGTGGTGCATACAATGCTTTATGTTTTACCCAAAAAAGAGTTTTTCAATGACTAATTACATTATTTATTCGCAATATAAAAAATAAGTTGCACCTGTACCTGTATACGTAAGTAGATAATGACTGGTGTTAAGTTTGACTTTGATGTTTCTGTCAGTTAGTCAGTTGGCATTTTTTATTTAACGATTTGCTCAAAATGGAAGAAATTCCACAAAATATAAGAGAAAAGGCTCATAAAAGCGACCGAAAATCTTTTGCCAGTTAAATCAAGGCAACAGTATGATCGGGAGTATGGCATATTTGGTATTTGGAAAGATGCGAACGCAATTCTTCAAATAACCGAAAACGTTTTAATGGCATATTTCCAGGAACTGGTAAGTTATTGATTTTATTTTAATACATATGTTTAACAAACTTTATTATTTTTAGTCGGAAAAATACAGTCCGAACTCTCTCTGGACCAAGTATTCCACCCTAAGGTCTACGTTGATGGTCTATGAAAATATAGACATTTCGCAATACCATCGTCTCATATCTTTTTTAAAAGTTAAGTCGAAAGGATACGTCCCGAAGAAGTCTAAAGTTTTGGAAGGAGAACAAATATTAAAATTTATTAAGAAGGCTCCTGATGATATCTACTTGGTACACAAAGTCATATTGGTAATGGGTGTTTTTGGAGGTTTAAGACGAGATGAGTTGGTCAAAATGACCATTGATGACATTGAAGATAGAGGAACAGTCTTGGTTATAAAGGTACCAGAAACTAAAACTTCAACTTCAAAAGTTTTACTATCATTGAAGAAGATTTAGGCGCTTTAAATTTAATAAAAAAGTACACAACATTAAGACCAGCTGGAATAAAGGAGCGAAGATTCTTTCTTACCTATAGAAAGGGTCGATGTACAGTACAACCCATTGGAAAAAATACCATAGGAAGCGTCCCAACATTGATCGCAAAATTTTTAAAACTGGATAATGCAGAAGCTTACCCCGGCCACTGTTTGCGTCGCACATCGTCAACTTTACTTGTTGAGGCAGGTGCTTCGTTTGAAACGCTAAAACAACATGGGAAATGGAAAAGCTCTTCAGTAGCTGAAGGATATATAGAAGAAAGTATTTCATCCAAAAACAAAGTAGCCAAAATGATTGCCAATTCAGTTAATTCCGAGGTTAATTCCGTATCGACTATTGAAAATTCTTTAATGGACTGTTCTTCTATACAAAATAGCGTTAGTGCTACCACCGCTGCTACCATCACAAAAAACACCGACTATTCTATAGTGGGATCAGCTACATTTTCCGGGACATTTCAAAATTGTAATTTTTATTTTGGAAATAAAGTTTAATTTTTAGTATTGTTTAAGAAAAAATTTTTTGTATAAACTTGATCTTTATTGTGAGAGAAATAAAATTGGATAAGCAATAAAATTTCCATATTAGCATTAGGCATTATAAGGGGCATTATCATAATGCCCGCTTATAATGCCCTAGGTGTGATAGCAGGTATTATTGCTATCATAACATATTCCGTTTCTAAGGTATTATAGATCAATAATAGATAGGTAAAACATAAATGTCATAATGCATCTGAATAAAGACTATTTTTTTATTTTAACTATGACAATATAATAACAATAAACATTAAAATTATATAAAAAAATGGTTGAAAATATGTATCTTCTAATTTAATCAAATCTGGAGACTTTCTCTAATACCTAATTGAAGTTTGACTGGTCAAACCCTGATTTCATTAAATTGAGTTTTGACATTTGCCTGACCAAATTAGTTTCTCCTAGGTTTGACGAAAATTCTTTAGTCAGAGGCCGAAAAACTTCAGTTGTTTGGGCTTGGACGAAGACTTTAAGTCAGACCTGGGGATTGACTAGTCAAACCTAGGAACGCCGGAGCTTCAAGAATTGACTATAACATATACATTATGCCACTCAAAATAAGTACGTCGAATTTGCATTGGTCATAATTTCGGGCTATGGCTAGATAAGTAACATTATGCCGCTCAAAATAGCCATATCGAATTTGATTGGTCAGATTTTCGAGCTATGGCTAGATTGGGTGGCAGAATGTTTTAATGCTTAGGGTATCCCTATTGCAAAGTAGGTTTTTTAATCTTTGTTAAAAATTCTGTTATTTTTATGTAACTTTTATCTACTGCATAACACTGCGCAGAGCTAACAATAAAGAGCTTAAAATTAAGTAGCCCTGCACCTTTAAAGTATTTATATTTTAACCAGTATATATGGGCCCCAGTTACCTATTTGCCCCAGCCCCTTGGTTACGGAGCTACGCCACTGTATGTTTATTCACATTTATAGAATAAAATCATGTATTTTTTTTATTTTTCGCTCTTTATTTCAAAAATTAGGAAGATCCTAAACTTCCTAATTTTATGTTGTTTTATGTTTATAGGTTTTTTTTCGTATTTAGAAATAGAAAGAATGATTTGTATACTGCTTCCAAATTTACAGAAAATGGACCATTTAGGATCAGATAACTCTAAGACAAAGAGCAAATCGAGTTTTCAAAACTAAAAGATTTAATCAAAGACACAATTTTGTCTTTTGTCGTGTGAACAAACAGCACAAAGCACACTGTTTATTTCTTAGGAAATCGCTTTACTTTTCATTGAAATCAGGTTTGACTTCCTACGAAAAATTATTGTAAATATTTGCCAACCTCTTTAACTGGGTTAACTATGTGTGAAGCAATAATAACAATTAAAATAATAACTATTTTGCATTTACCCAAGTTTTTAAGTAGTTTAAGTTAAACTTGAGTTTTATTTTGTGTTCTGTGTGAGTCAGTGGCTCTTAGGAATGCAGTATTCGAATATATATTCAGGAAATTGAAATTTCCACGGATTGTTGGGTTGATCTAGAAATCTACATAATAAAGTGCTTAGAACTTAATTGATTTTATTGTTGTTTGTTTTTTAATTTGTGGTGAGTTTCATTAGTTTTCGATTATACAATGATGATGATGTAGGAAGCAGCGAGGAGGAAAAAGAGGAATCAATGGTTGCAAAGAAAATCTCCTAATCGATAGATGCATCACACAAGACTCAATCCAATACAAACGCAACCTTAATATGGCGTATATTGACTTCAAAAAAGCATTTGACACACCATATAAACTACTGTTGCATCTGCTTAAAGATCTTGAGGTTCCTCTTAACCTAATTCGATGTATTGAGCGACTGATGTCACTTTGGAAATCAAAGTTATTATTACATTTAAAAAGGGCGTATCTCAGGGTAATTCACTCAGTCTTTTGCTATTTTGTATATCGCTGCTTCCGTATCCGTGTCTCTTCGGAAGATACGCGGATATTGCTGTGGACCACCTGGAAGACGTGAGCATAAGGTAAACCATCTGTTTTATATGAATGACCTAAAACTGTATGCAACTAGCGAGCGAGACCTACAACAGTCTCTTAAAGTGGTTCACGGATATACCAAAGATGTTGGAATGGAGTTCGGCCTCGAAAAGTCTGCAAAACTTAATCTGGATAACGAGCCGGTACTGGAACGATTTAGGTTAGGTGGTTTTAAGAGTGCAAAAAAAACATAAAAATTATAAATAAATCAGATATTTGACATCCAGTAGACTTGTACAGGGTGGCGCCTTTTCAACGAATTTTTGGGGTATTGGGAAAACTAAGAAATAGAGCAAATCTAATGATACGTTCTCAAGTTCTGATTCTCGAAACAACTGCAACGGTAAAAAAGATTGCGGCTAACTTGATTCCTCTGGAAGGTAGAGGTCGTTTTTCAAATTTGACGGTTTCAGATTACTTCTGTATCTCAGTGGTTAATAAAGATAGAAAAAATGGTAAATAGCATATTTATATTAAATTTTACGAGATTCAAGTGGTGTACCTAATTATTTTTTATCGGTTACGATTTTAAAGATATAACCCAAAGTTGTCTTTTTTAAGTAGGACACTCTGTATATTTGACTATTTATTTCTCCATAAAATTACGTATTTATTAATACCACAGACTTTAATGTATTTCAAAGAAATTGATTATTAAGGAAAAATTTAGGGAAAACTTCATAAGATTTAAATTTTGCACACCTTGTATAAAATTAAGTAACTAAACTGCAATCAACGCGTCAATTCTAAAGCTGATTGATGTTTAAAGCCGTGTTGCAAGTTCAGTTCTACCAATTTGAGATTGGCTGGCAATGCAGCAAGGCCTTAAACTAATCTTGGATTAAGGCGCCAATAATTTTGTTCAGTTTAACGCCTCCAAACACAGTCATGTTCGCTGTCGCAAAAAGGTCTGCCAGTGCTCATCCGTTACATATGAGCTGCCAAGTCCTGTAGAATAAGAAGTCATTTAATCTTGTCGGCGTTACTTTTGAAAATAACTTTAACTGGTACAAATGCATTACATCCATAGCCTTAGCAGCTTTAAAAAAGGCTTGCATTTCTCTTTTGAGCCAGAAAGTATTTCTCTTTTTCCAATCAGTATACTCTGTATATATCCCGAATGAGACCCTCTTTAGATTATTGTTTTTACGTCTAGGGAATGGCGTCCCCATCAACTCTTAGCATTTTCGATTTTATTCAAAAAGAGCTGTTTGTCTTATTAATTATCCAACGCTTACAAAAAAACTTCTCCCAATCTCCAAATAATTAAGTCCCATGTGAACAAACTCCCTCTCACTACACTTAAGACACCCACGGTACCTTATTACTTAGTAAATATGATTCTTCAACTGTCTAAAAACAAAAAAGGGGCCCAATAAGTCGATTTTTTTTTATTTGATTAGAATATTTATTTAACCTTTTTGAAGGTGCTTAGAGACCCCAAGGCACTGCCCCGTCTAGCCCACCAATAGTTACGCCACTGCGTTGGAACATACACCTTATTAGACATTAGCTACCGTTGACTTTTAGCTGTTTACATTTCAAATTATTCGTGTATCCGTGAAAGTATACTTCGACAGTCTTCCGGATTCTCACTTCAGGGATAAATTACAAAATCACACTATAAATTATAAAATCATGTTTTCCTTATCAAGCGACAAAACTTATAGAAACAACCTGGTAAACAATAGAAGCCTGTCAAAAAAAAAGCAAAACTAGAATGCCACATCCAATCCATTATATTTTTTTATACATAATTAATAATTACGAATTGTAGAAATAATAGGAACCAAATTTGTCACTGCTGTTTCATATATGTGCATACACACGTAGTTTTGCCTTTTACTTCTGGTAGGAAGCAAGGAAAAAACAAAACAAAATTAACAAGCATAAAATTAAGGCCAATTTTCATTATGACCATGTGTGGAAAGTGTCGCGCCGTGGTACTGCCTACTATCACAGATATAAACTACCTATATAATTTTGTAGAAAGTACCTACTTAGTTGGTTAAGTCAAGTAAAAATGTCCAAGTACTAATTAATTATTTTTAGGACATTTTTTGCTCAACCAAAGTATTAATCAGGCAGTAGGCAGATTATATTTGTCTTTTTTAATTTTTAATTACGAGGGTGGGTCGAATAGATCGGGTCACCCAGCGGACATTTTATTTACTTTCTTTATACAGGGTGTCTCACGGTGACCGTCCATTAGAATATTTCAGAGACTACTTCGATTTGAATTTTGAAAATTTGGGATGTCGGGTTTTCGGGCATGTCCTTCTCAAATAAAATAATGGCGTGTATGTAGCGCTTCCGGTTATACCGGAAGTAGCAATCAACTCGCTTATTTTAAATGAAACACTGTATATTATATTTTTTTGCGTTCCCTTCTTCATTCTAAACAACTTTTATTAAAAGTTTTTTTCCCTACTCTATCGGTTTCTGAGCAAAAAAATGTTTTTCTCAAATTTTCACGTTTAACATGATGTCTCCTAAAATTAAATATCTTTTTAAAATAAAACAGTTTTATTAATTTTTGGCAAGAAGGCCATGATAAACAAATTTTACCAAAGCCAGTAACCTCAAATGAAGATAACTAAAATTGAATATCTTTAAAAATAGTAATAAACAATACGTAATATTGTGTAGCACTAGTCACAAAAAATTATTTTAATCTAAATGTTCAATATGCCCCCGTTGACTCTTAAGCACTTTTGAATATTGGACATAACGGCTTCTGTAGTAGCGCTCGCTATTTCAGCTGGATCAAGTTGGTCGAAGGCTCTTCTTATTCGGGCTACTAGTTCTTCCTGCGAATCGACGGGAGTAGAGTAAATTTTCTGCTTTATTGTTCCCCAAAGATAAAAGTCTAACGGTGTCAAGTCAGGACTCCTTGGTGGCCAATTCCACGGTCCTAGGCGTCTAATCCATCGATCTTCAAACATATCGTATAATATTTGGTTTATGACATTTCCGCAATGTGGCGGAGCGCCGTCCAGTTGATACCAACAATCTCTTCTAGCCAAAGGCAGATTATCAACAAAGTCTGTTACAACCGTTTGTAAAATATCCATGTATCTTTCGCTATTCAAACTACCCTCATAAATATGATAGCGTACTTGGTCATGCATCATTAAGGCAAATACATTTACACTGAATCTGTTTTGAAAATTTCGTTCTCGAATGACGCGAGGATTTTCAGTGCTCCAGAAATGAGAATTATGTCTATTAAAAATACCTTCTCTTGTGAATTTTGATTCGTCTGTCCATATAATTTTGCGTAAAAATTCCGGATCTTCTTGTGTTCGTAGTAAAATCATTTCACACAACTCAACGCGTTGTGGTGCGTCTGCGGGATGAAGAGCATGAAGAACGTTTAATTTATAAGGGTGCATGCCATGTTCTGCTAAAATTCTTTGAATAGATGCTCTTGAAACTCCTAAATCGTCTTCTACCGGACGAGTAGAGGCTTCGGGATTAACATGATAATAGACCAATACGTTGATAATGTTATTTTCATTTGAGGTTACTAGCTTTGGTAAAATTCTTACTGCATTAATTGTTCCATAATTTAGATGATTTCTCATAATATTTCTAAATTTTGTTCTGTTCATTGGTGTTAAATTTGCATATCTCTCGTTGAAAACTCTGCATGTAAGACTGATAATTCTGTTACACTCGCCATAAATAAAAAATAAATGAAATGACGTCAAAATGCATTTATTAAAATAAACCAGGCCATGATATGCATCTAAAACCAAATTAAAGTGTAGTGGTCTCAGGGCTGGATTTAACTTTTTGCCGCCCATAGGCTAATATATTTTTGCTTCCCTAATAAGTCAATATTTTTTTGGGATACCAGAACGAAAAATTTAGCATTAAAAGAATTAAACTTCACTAGTAATTCTTATAAAAATTTAATAAACAAATTTAACAAAAATAAATCATACACAAAATTTAATAACAATTCTTTAAAACAAACAAATTTTATAATATAAAAATAAAATATAAATTAAAATAGTAAAATAAATAAGTCTGTTTTAAACTATGTATTATTTAATTATGAGCAAAACCCTATACCAACATTTTTCTTCGAATCTTTTTTTCTGCAAAATCATTAATTATATCATTAAAATTTACGATTACATTTTTTTTTAAATTAATTCTAAATTTGCCGCCCTAGGCTTCAGCCTACTCAGCCTTTGCGTAAATCCACCCCTGAGTGGGCTGTCATTTCGACAATGACATTTTACAATATGTTTTACATTGCCTTGACCTTGTTAATGACAGTCGACTTTCAATTTTTCATATTCAGTTTATCTCCTAAATAAACATATTTTTTGAAATCTTATCATATTAATCATTTTTATTTTTTCTAAAACCCAAAACCCATTTTAAACGTTCACCTAAATGAAGATTGATAACATTCTCACTTCCCACATTCCGATACTTTTTGTTCCTAGCTATTAATATGGATTTGTCGCACTCTGAAATATGGGAAGATTTGAACCGTACAAAACCCATACAGGGGTCGCCCGAGCAACGTGGATTTTTACGGATCCTTTCTAAAGTTTGAGATTAAGAAAAAGACAATTAAAATTAGATTTTTTTACAAAAGGATTAACTTTTAATATGTTAAAGTATGAAATGTATACTATTTACGAAATGAATGGGTGGTAGAAAATGAAAGTCCATTACAAAATTAATGATGTATGAGAGATTATGTTGTGATAGCCAATAAATCGCGATTTTTTTGCAAATCTTCACGTTTCCAAACCCCCAGATTTCAAAAAACCTAGTTTGCTATTTTATTTTCTCCTTTTTCGATAAGGATATTTGGCATAAAGTTTGGTCTTGCGTTAATCTCGAAATTAAAGTATTTGTTATATTTTTCCAACAGCAAACATGATTGAGTTTTAGCAGCATTTTTTATCTTGGTGCAGTCCACAAAGGCTTTAAGCCTAAGTACTAACGTACCGTGGTTATCTTAAGTAAAATAAAAAGTGGGGAAATGAATTGATACAAAAGTTTTGACTTATGTTTGTGGCACAAGACAATACAGACTTTATTTTTTATACGATTGTATCACTTTTCCTCCATATAAAAGTCTAGCCTTATCACATAATTAAGAAATCCACATTTTATGATTTAAATTTCTAAAGAATTCCTAATATTCAGTTGAATTACTTCCTTAAGGTATGTACACAGCAAAAAAACAAACAAGAACAAACATTAGCGAACAAACGTTTTTCTTTAGTGTAGACAGTAAAAACGCGAACAAAGGTTTGTTTGTTCTTGTTCGTACATGTTCGAGTAGACGTTAGGTATGTACATACACACCGAAAAAACAAACAAGAACAAACATCAGCGAACAAACGTTTCTCTTCAGTGTAGACAGTTAAAATGGCGAACACTTTTGTTTGTTCTTGTTCACACATGTTTCAGTGGACATCGGTACATCAAAGAGAATTTTTGTTTTCCAACTAGTCGAACAAGAGTAACCAAACATTTGGTTGCGCTATGTAGACAGAAAAAGCGAATAATAAACAAAAAACACATACAAAGAAAGTGAACAAAAACGAATGTTTGTTTTTGTTTGTTTTTTCGGTGTGTACATACCTAAAGAGAAATAAATTTTGTTCGTCGTCATCTATAACTTTTCCAAGTGGTCAAACGATGGTGAACAAATATTTGATTGCGCTATGTAAACAAAATAACGCGAACAATAAACAAAGAACACATACAAACAAGGTGAACAAGAACGAATGTTTGTTCTTGTTTGTTTTTTCGGTGTGTACATACCTTTAGATTGCTGATTTGTTTGTTTTTTTTATAATATTTAGTAAATTTTGGGCTAAATCAATACAACGCCATAAAATAATGAATATGTTTACATTGTTGAGGACATTTATTTGTTTTACATCTCCTTGACGTTATCCAATAAAGATAAGTTGACTATCTGGCTTCCTTTTTACAAAATTTACAACCGGATGTAAAAACGATATAATGGGTACCCTAGAAATTCCGCAATTAGTTACGAGCATTGACAATTTGAAGAATGGATTTGTCTAGCGCCACCAAACTTATTTTTCTTGGAAACACAAAGAAAGGTTACGATTTATACAGGGTGTTCATTATAAATATGCCAATATAAAAAAGTCCGATTTTACACGAAAAATTAGTATAGTTTGCTCAATAAACTATGACTATGTATTTTAAACGGAAATATTATTTTTTACTTTGCAAGAAAAAAAAACTTGTGCAAATAAGAAAAAACAAAAAAAATTTTTGGTTTTTTGTGGAAAGAAAAAAACTGTTTGACCTCCGGATTTCTTTGTACAGTTTCAATTTTTATTAAAATTTAGAATTAAGTTGCTTTTACGCTCGAGATCAAAGTTTATATATGCTTAGGGTGTGCTTTTTATTTTTAGAGGGTAAAAACCACCCCTTAAGCAAAAAAATTAAAAAACCATAAAAATAGACCTTATGTAAATTAAAATAATTACTAAGTATATAGAATGAATCTTTTTTTATGTTGTAAGTAATATCTAACATTATATTTTAACGTTTCAACCCTTAAAAATCACCCTTAATAACGAAATTCAAAAAAAAATGTTTTTTTCATTTTAAAATTATTTAATAACGGTTTTATTGTAGAAAAAAAATGACAGTTTACGGTATAATAAATATTTAACTACCATAACCCAACCTTTAAATAACCACTCCTTATGAGATTAAAAAAATTTTTTGACAAATTAAAACGATTTGATGATAAATAATTAGTCCCGGAAATGTAGCTAAAAAATTGTAAAACCACGCAATTTTTGTGCCCTGCATCGATTTGTATAAAAATTTGAAATTAGGCGCTTTTAACCCTCTACTTTAAATTCTATTTTATGGTGATGTGCGCGGTTTGTTTTTTAAGGGTGAAAACTACCCCTAATTGTCAAAACTTATGGAATAACATTTTAAACCTTGAGATGGGTAAGATTTCATTTGGATTAGTTAATTAATGATTGTTTTATGGTTTAGAATACAATTTTAAAATATTTCAACCCTTAAAAATCAACCCTTGTTAGAGCTTAAATTTAAAAAAATATTTACCCTAAAAAATTATTAATTTACCATAGTGATTTAATTTTAGAATGCTGTTGCTTAAAATATGTACTTATTTCATTTTGCTTATCCTTATTATAGCTTAATCGAGAGCTTAATTAAAAAAAAAGATTTATCCCCAAAAAATTTATAGCTTGACAGATTTAATAATTAAAAATATTACTGTCTGAAATATTACCAATTTCATTCTTTTGCAAATTTTTAATCATTTAAAACCACCCCTTACAACATTGCAATTCTTATAAACCAATATAATAGATATAAATAGTAAAATAAGTAGAATTCCTTACAAAAATTATACCGGTAAAAGTATAAAGTATACCGTTTTTATAGAATATTATGCCCAAGTGGGCTATTCACTTTTTCAAAAAAGTTGATTGGTTTTTTTTAAAAATAGCTCATTTAGTTTTAATGATAGAAAGTTTGTTCAAAAATAATTTTGTGGGGTTTTTTTTAAAAGCTACAAGGCTGTGTAAATTAAATCCTTTTTTATCCCCTAGTTTTAAAATGGGATGAGTTTAAAGGGCTAGAATAAGGTGGTGCTCGCTCGCAAATAGAGGATTTAAACAGCCATATCTGGCCCAAAAATTTATTGTACAGAAAAATTTATGTAATGAAAAATCTTTGTTATCAAAAAAGCTATAATTCGGTAAACTAGCATTTTAATTTTGGGTTTAAAAATCTAGAATGTATTAATAATACATATAAAAAAGAATCACAGAAGGGTACAGATCTATTTTAATTAATATGGGAAATAGGGGGTTGTTTTTAATGATCTTTTCGTAGAAAAAGTAGGGACCGACCTTATTTTTATCATAACTCGCTCAATTTTCATGCTAAAAACTCTTTTTAGTTCTTAAAAAAAAAAATCTTATTATATAGTTTAAAAAAGACCTTATATGTTTTTCTTGAAAAATGCAAACTTTTTTCCCCTATTTGACTTTAAATCTTTTAAACTTAACATTTGACGAACAAAAGCTCACAATTAACAAGCCGTAGCTCGGTCTGTGTTGGTTGTAGAGAAATTATAAAATAACTTTTTTTTCTAGTTTTTTTATAAGCTACAATTTTTCTCCCTACATTTTTTTTGATTAAATGCATATTTTTAGAGTTATTCGTGAAAACCCCATTAAAAACGTCGATTTTTTCTTCGAAAAACTTTTACTTTTAATCGCGAATAACTCGAAATATATTAGTTTTCCGAAAAAACTGTATAGAACATTTTTTACTTAAAATTACTTTTTTTATTGACTTCCGTATTTGAAATTAAATAAAAAATTTCCACCCCCAAGATGGGGTGGCAACCACCCCCAGGATAAAAGCACACCTCGGCATGATATAAACTTTGAGCCTTGGGCTATTCTACGAGAGGAAAGAAACAGCCTACCATATTCTGTGCGAATGTGAAACGTTGAATTATAAAAGACAGGAAAAATTTGGGCAACCAAAAATAAGCCCACAGGAATATATCAACCAACAGACTTGTAGAAGGAACAAAACCAATGGAAGAAATGGTATAAAAGAAAATGGGATGAATTTCAAAGAACATATAGAAAAATTATGTAGTAAAATTGTCATTTTTCCTCATATATATAATTTGAATTTTTCTTTCTTTTTTATATTAAAATTTTTTAAAAAAAATTGTACTTGTTTTTTTTTCCAAATAAAAATTGTTTTTTAACTCCTTATTCAATTTAAAATATAAGTGTTTCCTTTAGTGTTTTCCGAAATGCGCCGTTCCTAAGAAGAAAAAATAAAAAGCATTGTATTGTCCGAGAAAACGTATGTAATTATTTATCAAAGAATACAATTTTCTATGACAAGGAGGGAGGAAGCATGCATATGTTAAAGAGGGGCATTTTAAACAATCTCTGCAGTAATAGTTTGGTATTAGCAAAGATAATACTACTACGAATAGATGGTTCATTTAAATGGGGCGTTTTGAATCAGTTCGAAGATATCAATGCTTCCGTAAATGCGAATAAAATTAAGTCGGTAACCCCTGCCCCAGCGAAACAAACCGTGCGACATTGCCAATGTCTGTCGCTTGTACCTTATTCGGAACACGAAGTAGCGAAAGCGGGCGGCTAAACGGATTGTGTTTTTTCTAGTCGCGTTTCATCACGCCAATAGTAAAGGCTCCGGCAACACTGTTTAACTTTCGTTCAAGGGTAGCGCGAAAATCCTTTGATGGACATCGGCTCGCGTTAGCCAAAGTCCATTAGGGGTATCAAAAATATAGCATTGAATGGTTCATCTTATCCGTAGTAGTATTATCTTTGGTATTAGGTGTAATATAATGTTATTATTGTATGTTGTAAGTTGTTGCTTTTCATTACATGTAGATATCGTGAAGTAATTTTCTATTAATGAAATAATTAATATTTTGTATTTTTTTAAAAATGCATAAAATATTCAAGATACACCTATCTTTTAAAACGAACGAGAAATTCAAAAACAATTTTAATTTGAGAAAAAAATTATGGGCGTTTCATTTTTGTCTTTAAAAATATTTTAAGAAATCAAAATTTCTATTATTTTTGAAAAATATGCCTTTATTAAATGTCATTATTTACTCAATACAGTCAAAACTCCTCTTTTACTCTTCCTTCATTCGCGTTTTCACTCTTCGCGGATTTAAAAAAATGAGACCCAATTCCTATATTCAAGGCAAATATTTCTTTATTCGCGGATCTAATCGGTACATCGGTACATACACATTGATAAAAAGGATTCCAATATAGGTATCCAATAAAATATCCGTAAACGCGTGTCAAATGCCATACCCGAAATTGCAAAGGAAAGGACGAGATGGGTTGAACAGAAAATCAAGTGACATTTAGAAGTTGCTTGAATCGCAAGATGAAGATTTAACTGAAACCGACTTAAAGAAAATGTTTAATTCACATCCCATTGAAGAAGAGGCTTCAAAAAGCACGGGAAACGTCACATATAATTTGAAAAATCTTAGTGAAGGTTTAGGAATGGCAAATGAGCTTTGTGATTTCTTTATGAAAATTGATCTATGGAACGAGACAAATTGCTGATGCATTTGCTGAATATCAGTCTAAACTGAAGGAGCTTTTAAAAACTGCTAAGCAAGAAAAAAATACAACATTCTTTAAACCATTGCCTAAGCCTGAAGATAATAATTAATCAATATGGTCAAAAACTGCAATTAAATTCATTTTTTTTATTTACTTGGTTATTATTTTGTCACCTAGGAACGTATCCCCTATAATCTCATATAAATTACCATTTCATATTCAGGGTTTCTGTTTTTACGGCACTTACGAAACATATACCCCGTGAATAAAGAGCTTTTACTGTATTTTTAAAAATATTCCAGGCAGTTTCGGAAATAATATTTTTACTTTTTTTTTAAAAAAAAAGTCATTCGGTGAAATTTTAGGTGACCTGGCTGGCCAAAGTATCCAGACCAATAATATTGCCGTTAAAAGCATTTTCCAGGTACTTTCTAACTATACGGGCATTATGGGCGGGGCAACCATCCCTTTGGTACCAGATCATTTGATCTTCCCGAACAACTTCTTCCAAGGCGGGTCCAATTTGATTTTGAAATAAGTCCAAATAGGTTTCTGCTGTTAGGTTATAGTCCATAAAAAAGAATCCAATGATATGGTGTCCGATAATTTCCACGAATACATTCATTTTTTCGGGATATTGTGTACGAGTATGAACGATGTTTATTATCTTGGCTCCAATACCGGCAATTCGGACCATTTGGTTCATTGTTGAGGGTGAATGTACATTCGTCGGTAAAACAAATATTTCTTAAAAAATTCCCATCGTTATTTGCTCTTTCCATCATTTCAAAACAAAATGCCATTCTTCGCTCTTTATCTCCTTCCTGCAGCTCCTGATGTTTTTCAAATTTATACGAAGAATATTTGTGTTTTTTCAAAGTGGCAATACCGTTATATGATGTTTATTTACCTCTCCAAGAACCCTCGTACTAACCATTTTGTTTTCCTTCACACTCAGTAGAATATTAAGTTCTCAGCTCTTTTTTTCCTCGGCTCTATTTTCGATATCCTGAGTTGAACATTTACAATTATTTATTACGATACCTTTGTACTCGAACTATAGAATAAACTGAAAACATTTCAGATACTGCTCTAAAACTGTTTCTCGCATAATACCAATTAATTATGGATACTTTTTCGTCGATTAAATAATTTATATTTTTTTTAAATACCGACTGTCATTGATTTATTGACACTTTTCCTCATGTCAGGGACAATATTCATTTTTCTACTACTGTATAAATAAGAAAACTTTGTGGTCCTAGCAACGGAATGATAACGAAAGAGAACCTTCGTGTTACCTGGTTGCTAAGCGTTGCTAGCTACGAAAGTAAATTTTCAGAGCCTGGACAAAAAAATAAGACTAAAAAAAAAAAATATGCTTGTGGGAAATATTAGGATTTATTTATAAAAAGTAACTAATTTATGACAAAATTTTTAAAAAACTAGGTTAGGTATTAACATTAAAAGTAATTTTTTTTCAATTTGAGCAATTAGCAAAAGAAATTGGAGGAATAATACTTGAATTAACAGTTTTAAATTTGTTTGTTGGGGTATCGTTATCACTTTAACTACGTTAATATTCATATTTTTCACTGTTACTTCATTAGAGGAAATATTGGTAGGAATTTCGTGAAAAAAATCTTCTTTGAAATTTCCACCTTATTACTATAGGATGCAGCAATATATTCCGCAACAGAAGAAGACTTCCAACCTCCATCCCTTTTTTAATCCAAAATATCGACATCCGAAGCATTGGCAAGGAACGTAGTTACGTTCTTCTAAAAGAATGGCCAGTGTATCACTGAGTCTTCAAGCTTCAAAAACTTCGCAATTTCTTTAGGTACATTTGAAATAGCGTGCTTTCCAATTCGTTAACACATTTCCCCTTTCATAACGATACAATAAACCTTATCGAGCTTTCCCTTTGGGTCTCAGCTTAATATATTCCTGTAGAAATCTGACATAAGGAACTGAGCCTTCATCGTTGGTTATACAAAAAGTTTCTTTTTAACTTTATTTTTAGACTCCACTATTTTTACTATAGCCACGTCATTTCTTATTTCTACATCCTTAGCTTCATTCTGTATATTTCGTCTGTCCGGCATGCCCCAGCCACTCCCCATAATGGCTATTACTTTCATTGCTAAGTAACTTTGATCAGGCGTTAAGTAAAAACTTTATGATTTCTTCTTTTAAAATGTTTGACTTTTTTGCCTCATAACCATCTTTTTTCCTTTTTAATAAAAGCAACTAGTTTCTTGAACTCCGAAATATCTTGATTTTTATTTACGGAAATTGTTAACTTGAGCATGGAATATACAGACCAGAGGGTTGGTGGTGATAAAGATTCGGATTTTTCTTGAAAATACGCCAACATCACATTCTCGTCAATCCGCCCCACATTTTTGTAGCAAGCCATTCAGAAAACGATTTATATGTTTGATGGTACCTCTCTTTAGATTTGTCTGGCAGAAGTGAGGGCACCCCGCAAGGTCAGCTGCCTTTTGGATGCCATTTTCATATTCATTTAACATTTTAAGATGGGAATGGATTTATACTAAATTAACAATAATTCAAAATCTGACAAGTGCTGATGACAGACAATGTCAACAATAAATGTGTTGCTATGGATTAATTTTTAACAGGTAAAATTTCAAAATCTCTGATATTTCTATTAAAACATGATGTTAATAATTATTAAATTATGCGATACATAGAACAGAAACAGAAAAATATAATACATTTCACGATGCGAAAGGCCTTTCAAGTGTTCGGAGGTTTTAAATAGCCTCGGCTTCGCCTCGGCCATTTAAAAACCACCTCACACCAAAAAGCAAACTTTCGCATCTTGTAATGTAAATAACTATTATTGGTGCCTGAGGGGTTTTACCTAAACCGAAAATTTGGTAATTTTGCAATTACATTTAATTGAATAATTGAAGATTCGCTTATTAAAATTTTTTGAAACTTAGCACGAGGGCTTGTCAGATAGGTCTCTTCAAAAAGTTATCTTACATTTTTTCTGTAAAATGTACAGGGGAGCCAATAATTGACCCTCTTAAAATTTACATGGGATTTCTTATGTTCCGCTCGTACAGGGGAGCCAATAATTGACCCTCTTAAAATTTACATGGGATTTCTTATGTTCCGCTCGGCGACGCACCACCCGGTATAATATACAATAAGATAATAGATAATAGATAATAAATAATCGTTATATCAGTTATATAAATTCTTATGTTTCTGTGTGTAATATCATTTTAAAAATATTTCAAATAATCCTCTGAAAAAAATATTTTTGTTGTGCTGTAGTAGTTTGAGAATAGGCCCCTAACAAAGAATGAATCAAATTAACCTAATAATAGCGGTGTAATTCTAAAAGAATTTTTGGAGGGACACGATATGGGCACTATAAAAACCAACATAATGATTTTGACTCTTTTTTATGGGATATAATAACAGAAATTACAGTAAGCTGACAAAAGGTATAGAATGGGTATTTCCTTGGGTGTATTTGGAACAACAAAAATTTTAAAAATTATTATAATCTAATGTCTTACTAAACAATATACAATTATAGCTTAAATACCTACCTTAGCTTTTTCGGGATCTTCAATATATATTTTTTTTATATTAAGTCCACGAAATCTTAAAGTCTAGGTACTAACATACCGTGAATGAATTGGGAAGTAAGACGCAGTTTATTAACACGGGACCTAAAGAATTGGAGTTGTAAGTGAAGAAACTACAGGTAACACATTTAAATGTCCAGATACTCTAGACTCTAGGAATACAGAAGCAAAAAAGTAAAAAGTTTGGGGCTTCTTTACATGAACTTTAAGGGATGCATAAAAATGCACTTCACGTTGCTCTTACTGAGTGCTAGTAGGAATTTTATTGCCTAATTTTTTAAAGCAGTAGTCGTGAAGGCGTCTAAAATACCAAGTATGCACAATTTTTATTGACTTTGTTTTTGTACCTGTTTGCGATTTATTGAAAATAAAATGACGTAAAGCGTGTGTTAATGCTCTACAGAGACAACTAGAAAAAACTAAATGCTTGTCAACTAAAGAAGCACCGAACTTCTCACTCCTCATTCAAAAAATGTCCAACCATTGAACTATTTATTGTATTAAAAAACATTAAGGTTTTTCGCAATTTGTTTTTTAATATTTTACAATTTTT
>JAHBCN010014338.1:0-22728 GCA_019359885.1 Listronotus oregonensis
TTTTTTTTTTTTCGTCAATAAAATCCCATTTAAGTTTAGCAAGTTTTAGTGATTTGTTTTTTTTTAAATTTTAAAAAGAAAAAAAATTTAAAAAAAATTCAAAATGTCAATTTCTTTTTTTTTAAAAAAAAAAAATTAATGATAATAATAAAAAAATAAATCATTAAATTTAGCATTATTTTTTTTAAATAAAAATACAAGTTTGCCTTATAAAAACAATAAATAAAAAAAAAAGAAAAAAAAAAAAATTTTTTTTTGAAAAAAAAAAATTTAAAAAAAAATTTTAAAATTTAATAGGTACCATGGGAAAAAAAAAAGGAAAAAAGGGGAAAAAACCCCCAATTTTTTAACACTAATATTATAAAAAAAAACCCCAAAAAGGGGGCAAAAAAATTGGATTAAAAAAATTGGGCAAAGACAAAATTTAAAACCCCTTTTCATGTAAAAATATAAAAGGGGGGGAAATTAAAAAAAAATTAAAAAATGTAAAACAAGTAAAATCAAAAGAAAATTTTTTTAAAATAAATAAAAAAAAAAAACCCCAACAAAAAATTTTTCCAAAAAAAACCCCAATTTTTTGGAAAACCTTTTAAAATGGTTTAAAAATAATACATTTAAACATAACCCTTTGTTTAACAGACAACATATTCAGAACACTCAACTTTTTTTTAAAATTTTGGTGTATAATTAATTTTTAAAAATTTTTTTTTTTTTCCCCTGTTTCTTTTTTTCTCCATTTGATTTATTTTATATTGGGGTGATTAAAAAAAAAAGGGGGAAAAAAAATTCTTTTTTGGGGGAAAAGCAATAATTTTAAAATTTGGTTTTGTATTTTTTAAATTTTTATATTAAGTTGTAAAGGTTTTTTAAAAATTTTCCTTTTTTTCATAGTAAAGCCCCCCTAAAAATTTTTTTAAACCTTTTTTAAAACAAAAAATATTTTTTTCCCCAAAAAAGTAAATTTTTCCCCATTTAAAGCAATATCATATTTGGACATTCCTTTACTTTTTTTGATTTTTTTAAAAATAAGAAAAAATTTTGGGCTTATTGATTTTTAAAAAAGGTTTTTTTTAGACATAACCAATTAAAAATTTTCCCCAAATCAACATTTAAAAACCCCTTTTTGCACTGTTGTAACTTTTTTTTTTAAAAAAAAACATTTGTCAACAAAAGGAAAATTTTTTTCAAATTACGTGTTACTCTAACCATATAAAAAAAAATTTTAAAATATATATATATATATATATATATATATATATATATATATATATTTATATATATATATATATATATATATATATATTATATATATATATATATATATATATATATATATATATATATATATATATATATATATATTTTTTAAAAAAAAAAAAAAAAAACTCTTTCCCGTTCCTTGTGGTCCCCTTTTAAAAAATTTACAGACTTGGACAAACCTTTTTAAGACAAACGAAAAAATTATTATCCAATTTAAACAAACCCTTTAAAACAGTATGTTCCCCCCTATTTAAATTTTTTTTTATTAAAATTTTTTCCCAAACCCCTTTTAAAAAATTGAAATTTTAGGCCTTTTTAAAAAATTTCTTAAAAGAAAAATAAATTAAAAAAAAAATTAGTTTATTTTTTTTCCCCCAAAAGGGGGTTAAATATTTTAAAAAAAATTCTATAACACAATTTTCGGTTTTTTAGTCTAAAAAAAAAATTGGAGCCGCAATTCAAAAAAATTCCCAAAAATTGGGGTTTAAAAAAAAACCCCCCCGGGAATCCTCCAAAAAAAAAACTATTTTCCCCCCCCGGGTTTTTTTGGAATCCCCCCAACCCCCGCTTATTGTTAGAAAAATCTTTAGGTTTTTAAAGGGGGTTTTTCCCGTTTCCCAGTTGTTTTATTATAATAGCGTCATCGACACTTGTCTTGTTTTTTTCCGGTTTTTTATTAGAAAACCGGAAAAACCCCAAACGTAGAACTTGTCAATGAAGGATAGGGGTTTTAAATAATAAGTATTTTCTCTATAAACCTCCCCCTTAAGGGGAAATTTAAAGGGGTTAAAAAAAAATTGGGACCAGTTTGAGAATCAATAAAGGTCTTTATTGAAATCAAGTAGCTATAACAACCCTACTCAAAAAAGGAATACTTTTTTGGGAAACACCCATCCCCCTCGCAAATCGAAAAAACTTTGATTGGGGCAGTTCCCCCCCCCCAAAGGGTTTTCAAATGTTTTTTCCCCTTTTTTGGGAAAACCCTTTTTCAGCCCGCGACGTTTTTTTTTCAAAAACTTATAAAAAATTTAAAAGGGGCCCCCCTTTTTTTTTTGTTAAAAAATCGGAAAAATTTTCCCCCGAAATTTTTTCGTGGGTTTTGGGGGGCATTAACTCTTTTAAAATTTTTTTTAAACGTTAATTAACAAATTGAAATTTCCCCCAAGGGTTTTTTTAAAAAAACTTTTAAATTTTTTGCGGATTTAAATTTTGTTAAATTAATCTTTTTAAAAACCTGACAGCCGGGCATGTAGGGGGATGGTTAAAAAATGCACAGAGAAAAAAGGGGGGGAAGGGGGGGTTTTAAAAGGGAAAAAACCCAAAATTTTAAGAACAGAGATAATTTAAGTGGCGGAGGCAGCCCGGGGGAAAAACGACCCGGGGGGGTGAAGGGCTTTTTTTTTATATCACTCAATCCAAAGAAAAAAAAGCCAAAAAGGTAAAGCTCAAAAAAACTTGTCAAAATGTGACTGGACATAAAATCAAAAATTAGTTCAACATTTGGGGGGTTTTTCGGGGAAAAGTCTTTTATTAAAAAAAAACCCTTTTTTTCCCTAAAACGCTGCAGGGGGGCTTTTTTTTGGGGAAAAAAATTTTAACGCCGGAAACCCAAAATTCGCTCTTAAAAAAATTTTAAAAAAAATTTAAAGTTCATGAATGGCAAATACATGTTTCCCCGATGACAAAACCCCACACACTCAAAAATTATACATAATAATTTTAAAAATTGCGTTAAATTGTCAGGGGGTAACCTTTAACGTTTAACGAAGTTAACCTTTTTAATAAGGGGAAAAAACGATTAACGAAAAACAAATTTTTTTATTAACGGTGCCCAGCTATGGTCGTGGGTATGGTCCCCGGCTTGAATACTTTCCCCCCATTTTAGGGTGACCAGACGGGTTTCCTGACTTTAATATGCGTGTCTGTATTACTCTTTTGGGGGGGTATTTAGGGCTTCTCTCTTTAGGGAAAAAAACAAAAAAACAAAAGGGTCTTGGGAGGGAAAGGGTTTTTTTTGTTTTCCCCCCGGCTGTAATTCCTAGTTGTTTTTTTTAAGTAGCTATTAATTTTTTTTTTGTTAAACCTGTTTCCCTTGGATAAAAACTAAAAGTAATTAACAAAACAATATTATTTTTTAATTGGTTTGTTTTTTACTCCCTTGGAAAAAGTCCCAAGATTAAAAAATTTCCGAAATAGAAAAAAATTTTTTAATTGGAAAAAGGTTAACTGTTTACACACAAATTTTTTTAAGTTTTGGGAAAAAAAACATTTTAATTTCCCCGTTTATTTATTCGTAAGTAAGGTCAGTTTTCTCGGGAAACAACAGAAAAAGGGGGGGATTTGTAAACAATACCGAAGTTCAATTTCTTTTAACTTTAAAAAAAAAAATTTTTTAATTTGTTATTTTTGAATATAGGGGAAATTTTATTGGATCAAAGATTTTAAAAGGGCCCCAATTATTTTTTTTGTCCCCAAAAAAAAATTTTTTAATTAAAAAAATAGGCTTAGTGAAAATTTAAAAAATATATTTATATATATATATATATATTATATATATATTATTATTATTATATAAAATATATATTATTTTTTATATATAAAATATTATTATATATTATAATTTATATATTATATTTTAAAATTTTTAAAATATATATTTTAATATATTTTATATTTTATATATATAATATTTTTTATTATATATTTTATATTATATTTATTATATATTATATATAATTATTATTATTATTAAAATTATAAAAAAATTTTTTATCCAGATACAGTTTTTTTTTTTCCCTTTTTTTAAACCCAAAAGTTTAAAAAAAAAATGTCGATGTGGGGGGAAATTTTTCAGATGGATAAAAAATATTGGAGGGTCTGTTTTGGGGAAATACAGAGTATACAGATTGAAGAGAAATTTTTAGGGTTTTAAAAAAATTCAATTTTTTTTGGAAAAGGGGGCTTAATAAATTATGTTTTTTCAAAAAAAGTATTTTTAAGGAAAAACCAAATGTTAAATGATTTTTGTTCGGGGAAGGCCCCAAAATTAAGAATGGTTTTGGGTTTAAAGGGTTTTTTTAGTGACAGCAAACATGATTTTGTTTTAAAAACAAAAATTTTTAAAAAAAATTTTAAAAATCCTGTAATATATGATTTTGGGGTTTAAGTCAGAAACTAAATTATTAAAATAAAGGGAATATTTGTCGGAAAAAATGGGGAAAAAACCAATCGTAAAAACAAAAAAATCTTTGAAAAAAAAATTGATTTTGGGGCCAGTCCAAGAACAAATCCCCGTTTTCCAATTTGATGAAAAAGGAACAGGTCATCTCAAAACGTTTTTCCATAAGGAGAAAACTAAAGCCAAAAATAAAGTTTTGGGGGAAAACCCCAGGAAAAAAAATTTTTTTTGGGGGGTCATTAGGGGGCCGACCTGGAAAGAAATTACGATCTATAAAAAGTGTTCGTTGTGGGGGGGCCCATTAACTTTATCAAAATAAAAATTTAAAAAACTTATTTTTTTATTTGTTTTTTTAAATACATACTTACTACACTTTTTGAAACAAAAAATAATAAAATTGTCATTATTCTTTCAGGACAAGTTTAACTTTAGGGGAAACCGGACATAAACATTTCCAAGGAACTTCGACCCGAAACCCATTTTTTTTTTTTAATTGGATGAAAAAACCGAAAAATCCTTCCCTTCGTATTATTGCCCCGGTCCTTCAGTTTTCTTTTTTACTACTTTGCTGCATCCTTTTATGTTTTATCAGCCTATTTTAGGGTTCTAAATAAAACTATTAAAAAAATGGTTAAATTTTTCAAAAAAACAAGAAAAATAAATTTGGTCTACAAACATGCGTAATCAAGTAACCCCAAACCCGAACACCCCCCCTAATTTATTATGTCAATCTCACAAAGTTGTAGCCCCATTTTTTGGGTTTGGGGGTTTGTATAATTTCTTAACTTACAGCTCTTAAAAAAAATCTATTTGGTATAACTTTTAAACCTTTGGGGAAACCCTATCTTTCCCCGGGCTTCATCTCTTAAATATTTACGGAAGTGATGATCTTCTTTTAAAATCCCTTAAGCATAAAAATATAAAAAAATTTTAACCTTGCACACAATAAAAAAAAAAGGTTCCACTCCCAAAGAAGTAATTTTATATATTTTCTTTAAAAAACAAAAGTAGATAGATATCAAGTGATCAATACTGCAGAACTTCTTAAAATTTGGTTTTTAAAAGGTTCTTTAATATTTTTTTGTACCTTTATCATTTCCATAAATTCATCTAAAGTAGCAAAATATTTGCTTTATTTTTCTAGAAAATTAATGATTTAATTTAATACCTATAAGTAAAACTATTTATTTACAAGAATTTTTTTACTTACTGCTAATATCCATCTATTCTATTTAAAACAAAATATTTAAATAACTGCATGTAATAACTAGGTATTGCTACTAAACAAAACCCTCTTTCATAAGTAAATGTTCTGCTAACTGCAAAAAAAAAACCATTTGGGGGCCCGATTGGTCGGGTCCGTTTCCCCAAGGGCCCTTGTCAAACCCCAAATTAACTCCCTTCAGGGTAAAAACTTGATCTGGGAATTTTTTTTCTCAAGGAAAATATTTTTTTGGTTTTAAAACAGCGCATATACATATAATAATTTTCCACGCACGTTTGATAGATGGGGTTTGATAGCTCAGGGTTTTTTTTCGTTTTCACATATACATTGCCCTTTTTATTGTTAAACTTTTAGAACATAAAGCTCTGAGGCCGGAAAAATTTTCTTCACTAAATTTCAGATTATTTTCACAACCTTCAGTTAAACTAGTGAGGCAGCCTTGACTTGGTGTGGAACACTCCGTGAAAAAAAATTATAAAATATTCCCTTGCTCTACGTGCAGAGTGGGGGGGGGGGTGGGGCATATAATATTTCCGTTGTTTTTTTTGTCTTTTCTTCGCACACTGTGAGACGATCGGTTTGTGGGCAAAATTATAATATGGGATGAAAGCTGAAAAACAATGGGGAATTAGCGCCTTAATTATTAAATTAAAACATTTTGCATCTTTGACGCAGAAGTGCACTTATTAAAGCTTAAAAAGAGCATACAAAATTTTTTAATTTAAAAGATTTGGGCCAACTTTTTTGTTTACATTTGCTTACTATATATTTTAAATTTTGAGACATGCTAATTTTTGTCAGTGGGCATAGTTATTCCCGCCCACCACTCAGCCAAAAGCAGGAGAAAATGTTACTTTTATTTTTTTTTCTTACGGGGAGTTTTTCACGAAAGTTAAAGGCCCTCTAGTAGTTTATCTCAAAGGGTTTGGGAATATAATCTGAGTAGCTTTAGTAACGAAAATTTGGGCAATTAATTGTGTTTTGTTCTTTTCTTTTTTTTTTTTTATTTTATTTTTAAATTATTCAATTATATAAAAATTATTATTTGTACGCCCCAGTTAACATTTCTTTTATTTAATTATAAATTTTATAGTCTAAATTTTTTTAAACATTTCATATCCCTGTATTAAACTTAAAAATTTCCCCGGGAATTTATTTGCTTTTTAATGCTATTTACCACCCTTTCCCCTTTAAACCCCCGCTTTTCATTTTTTAATTTTCCTTTTATAAAAAAAAAATTTTTGCTTTTGGTAAAAGGGGAACCAAATTTTAAAAAAAGGGGCCTACAGAAACGGTGCCGGTCCCCTACGTATCAAAACCTTTTTAAAAAATGATTATAAAGATGCGAGATCCTGCTTTTTTTTATATCTCCTTTTTAAGCTATTTTTTTTTTTCCTAAAAAATTTAAGGGAAGATTATCTATAAGCCCCGTTCAAACCTTTTTTTTAAAGCCCTATTTTTAAATTCGTTACGTAACAGCCCCAAAAGAAGGATTGTGTAACACTACAAAAATTAAAACTAAAACGCTCCTGAGCTTTTTCCAACCCATCTCATCTGGTGGGGTTAAAAAATTTTATTTTTTTAATTATTTATATGTGTTTTTCTAAAACCAAGAACATCTTTTTTTTTTTGGTCAAAAATGGAAATCAAAATTTTTTTTTGCGTGCGATTAACTTGGTTTTACAAAAATTTAAAAAAGGGGGGGTTTTTGTGGGGGAAACCTAGTTTTTTCATGAAATTAAATTTAAAAATTTTTTGTTTTAAAAAAAAAGATGGATATTAAAGGGCGGGAAAAAATAATTTCTTTGAAAAAAAGTTTTTAAATTTTAAAATTAAAAATTTATTTTCTGAAAAAAGAAGCAAATATTTTGTCCCTCTAGATAAATCACCCCCCCCTTTAAAAAATGGTAGGCATTAAAATTTATTAAAAAAAAAACCCGTTAAAAAAAAATTTTAAAAAGGGTTTTGCAATTTTTTATTTGGGGTATCTGTGGGGGCCTTTTTTTGGGGAAAAAAAATAAAATTAAAATTTTTGGGGTTGTGCCCAATTTTTTTTTTTTCTGTTTAATAAATATTTTTAAAAACCGTATAAAAAACCCGACTTTTTTTTAAAAATTTTTAAATGGGGGTTTTGATTTAAAAAAAAGGTATTTTCTTTATTTGCCTTGCAAATTTGTCCGGGTTGGTTTTTTAAAAAAGAAGCAATAAAAAAATTTTTTTTAATTTTTTAAAGAATGTAGAGTTTTTATTGGGTTCGTATTTTTGTCATTTTATTAATAAAAAGGGGAAAAATATTACGCAAACCATTTTAAATTTAAAAAAAAAAATGGTAATTTTCTTTTTTTATTTTCTTTTTATTTTATTTGAACATATTAATGTTTTATTTATTTTGTTTTGGACAAATCACTTTTTTTGGGGGGTTTATTCAAATTTGGTAACCATTACTTTTATGTTGACTACGTGGCCTTTACCTTTAAAGGGGAAGGGGGGTTTCCCCTTTTATTTTTTTTTTACCCCTTTTTTTACCAACGGTAATTTTTTAAAATTTTCCCCTTTCAACTTTCTTGCCCCGGTTCTTTAAACTTTTTGGGGGTTTTCTAAAGTTGAAAAAACGTATGATATTTGGTTTGAATTTAAAAAAGGGAAAAAGTTGAGCTTTTTTTGGGGGAAAAAGGTTTTTAAAAAAATTTTGGGGTTTTTTTAAAATTTTTTCAAAAGTTTAACTATTGAAAAATTTGGGGAATTTTTTTAAAAGGGTTTTAAAAATTTAAATTTAGTATTTTTTTCAAAAAATTTAAAAATTTTTTTAAAACTAATTATAAGATTTTGAGGGGGTATTTAAAAATAATGGTTTTTTTAAAGAAAGCTAATATTTTTTTTTTAAAAATTTTCGTTTTTAAAATTTAAAAAATTAAAGTCGTTTTAAAAAAAAACCCTTTTAAAAATAATCAAAAAGGGAAATAACCCAAAAAAAAAATTAAAACCCCGGGTTTAATATATTTCAGTATTTTAAAAAAATTCCCCAAAAATTTTTTCCCCAATTTTATTTGGTTTAATAATAATAGTTGCTTTTAAAAAAAAAGGGGAATTTTAAATTATCAAAAACCTTTTTTAAATTTGCCCCCAAAAATTTAACCTATTTTTTGAAAAAATCAAAAAAACGTTTTTTTGGTGGAACCCCAAAATATTAAAAAAGATTCCAATCAAAAAAAGGTTCAAATTATTCAAAATTTAAACTTTTTGGAATGCTAAACTTTTCAAAGATTCAATAATTCAACTATTCAAAAAATTTAGGGGGGGTTATTCAAATTTAATTATTTAAAATTTAAAATTTTCCCCATTTTTTTAAATCAAATAATTCGTATTCAAAATTGGAATATTCAAACCCCCTTTTTTAACCGATAACAGGATATAAAACAGGGGTCATATTTTTTAAACCCCCGGGGGTCGTTTAAAGCCTTTTTACAAAAAACCCAATTAAACAGGTAAATAAAAAGGTTTTTTTGGGGAAAAAAAAAAAATTGTTAGTTAATTTTTTAAAAAATTTTCGTTTTGGATTTAAAATTTTTCATAAAAAAGAATTTTTGGGAAAAATTGGTAATAAAAAGTTGTTTTTATCATAAGAGGGTTTCCCTTTTTTAAAAGTTTTTTTTTGGGGAGGCGCGCGGGAGGCTGAATTTTCCCTTTTCCCTTTTTTTCTTTTTTTGTATTTTTATTCTACAAAGCTCCGGGGTTGGGGGTTTGCCTAGAGTTTTTTTTGGGGGAAAACGTGTCCCCCGTCGTCGGTTTTACCCAGGGGGTACCCCCCTTTTGGGGTTTTGGGGTCCCCCTTTTTTGTTTAATAACGAAATCTTTTAATTCAAAAGTATGATTAACTCGAAAATTTGATAGGGGTAAAAGGCCCATGACATCAAAAGGGAAAAAAGGGTTTTATTTTTTGGGTTCCCCTTTATAATGTTCCGAAAAAATTTATACTAAAGTGAACAAAAGGTGAAAATTGGTTTTTTTTTTAAAAAAGGGGCGATACAAATAAAAAAAATTTTTTAAACGTCCCGGTTTAAAAAGTCTAAAGTAAAAAAATATTTTTAACCTTGAAAAACCGGGGAACCCCGGGTTTACTTTAATAAAATAAAAAAAAGTAAAATCTTCTTTTAAAGAGGTAAGGTAAATTTTAAATTTTTTAAAAAAACTTTAAACTTTCCAAAGTTTCATTTATATCAAAAGCTTAAATTTTTTAAAATTTTGTAAAGGAAAAAAAAAAATTTGCCCCCTTTTTTTGCGAAAAATTCAATTTTTTAAAAAAATTTTTTTTTTTACTCAAAAAGGGCTTTTGGGCCTTTAAAAAAAAATGATTTGGGGAAAAAATTTTTTCCCCCAAAAAACTACTATTTTTTTAAAAAAAAAAGAAAATTTGGGAAAACACCCAGAATAAAAAGGGGAAAATTTTTCGTGTTCATATTAAAAAAAAAAAATTTTTTCCCCCCCTTGGGGGGGTTTTTTTTGCCCCCCAAACCTTGACCCCCCGGGGGCCGGGGCGCACCCCCTTTCCCCTTCTTTTTTTATTTTGGCTTTTTTTGGGCCCCAAATCTCGGTTTTTTTTGGGTTAAAAGTTTTCACGAGTTCACGACCCTCCGTGAGTCGGTTTTTTTTAAATGAATTCCACTGCCCCTTTTTTTTTTTTTGGGATATATAGATTGGTAAAAAATAATTTTTTTCCCCCGGGGGTTTTCCCCAAAATTTATGAAAATTTTAATGATTAAAAATATTTTTATAAAAAAATTTTAAAAAAAATTTTTGGGGTCATTTTTTAAAAATTAGAAAAAGTCCCCCCAAAAAAAAAAACATTTTTAAAGGCTAGCCCATTGGGAATTTATTTTTTGGGCCGAAAAAAATTTTTTAAAAGGTAAAATGGAGATCCGAGGATTTTTTTTTCCCCCATCTTGTTTTTTGTTTTTTTTTTTTTTTTTTTTAAAAAATTTTTTTTTTTTTCGGAAAAAAAAAACATAAGACATTTTTTCAAATTGCAATCCTTTAAATGAGCCATTTCTTATATTTTTCTTCCTTTTAACTTTTTTTTGCGAAAACTCATTTTGATGCTAATTTTTTTAAAAGGTTAACAAAAATTTTTATTCATCCTTTCAAAGTTTCATCAAATGATTGTTAAAAAAAGGGTTTTAGTTTAAAATTTTTTAAAAAGGGGGGTGATCGTATCACGTATTTACAGCGTTTAAGTCTTTATACCCACAAAATAAAAAAAACCTGTGAAAATTTCCCCGGGGTATAGATTAAGAAAATAAACTAAGTTTCCCGGGAAAAAACCCCAAAACCCTAAAAAACCCGGATTTATGAGAAGTAAAACAATTTTTTAAGGGGAAAAATTAAAACCCGGGGTACTTCCCATGCAGCCCCCCAATTTTTTTTTAAAAAAAAATAGTTTTTTTTTAATAACCGAGAACTAAATTTACACATTTTTTTAGGAAATAAATGGGAAAAGGGAAAAATTAAGGGGAAAATATGTTAATTTTAAAACCCCCCGGGGTTTTTAAAGGGGGGAAAAAAAAGGGTTTTAATTTTGGGGGGTTATTTTTTTTAATTTAAAATTTTTTTAAACCCAAAATTTTAAAAAAAGGGGTTAAAATCAATTATTCGACACGTATAAAATTATTATTGGAAATTCAAAATATTCTCTTTTTTAAAATTCTATTGGGTTTTTAAAACCTAAAAAACCAAAATTTTTATAGATTATGTTTTATTTTTATTGTTTATATTTTTTTAAAATTTGTGGGTTTTTTTGGGTTTTGTCTGTTGGTGCGTTTTTTACGTTTGTCCCCCCTAAAATTTTTCCCCGGTTTTTACTTTGTGCGTTTGTTTTTTAATGTTTTTTTGTTTTTTTTTGGGTTTTTGTGCTTTTGTTCTTTTGGGCCCCTTTTTTCTTTTTATTTGCGTTTTTTTTAAAAATTTTGTACTTTTTTTTTTTTTGGGGTTTTGGGTTTTGTTTTTGCGTTTTTTTTTATTTGCTTTTGGGTTTGTAGGGTTTGTACGTTTGTACTTTTTATTTGCGTTTGTACGGTTTGAAAACTTTTTTTGGGTTTAAGGGGTTTTTAAACTTTTAAAATTTTTGGGTTTGGGGGCCCGGTTTTAGGTTTTACTTTAAAAAGGGGGTTGTACTTTTGGGGGGGGGTTTGGAAAAACTTGGGGAAAAGGGGCCCGGTTTGCGGGTTTACGTTTAAAAAAACCGTTTAAAAAAACCGGTTTACACGTTTGGGACGGGTTTTTGAAAAGGGTTTTAAAAACCTTTTTTTGGGAAAAAACGTTTGGGGCCCTTTTTGAAAAACGTTTTAAAAGGGTTTTGTAAAACTTTGGGGGAAAAAAAAACGGGTTTTTTAAATTTTTTAAAAATTTGTTTTGGTACTCCGTATCCCTTTTTGCAAAAAATTTTCCCCAACATAAATTTTTATTGGGGGGTTTGGGGGTTGGCCCGGAAAGGGGTGATCCCCAACCCAATAAAAGATATCTGCTTTTAAATCTTTGAGCGGGCTTAAATTTTAATAATAAAAAGAAATTGAAATTTAAAATATTGGGGTTTAGATGGTTCGGGGGGAAAAAAAAATCGTTTATGAAAACCCAAAAAAAATTGGGTTTTCCGGGGAAAATGACCCCTTTTGGGGGGCAAAAAGGTTTAAAGAAAATGATTCCACAATAACTGGTATACGTTTAATTCTGGGGACAACTAAAGAGCTAAAAACAAAATTTAGGCGAAAGACCATATTTAAAAAGTTTGAAGAGTTCTGAAAAAAACATGATTTAGATTAAAAAATTTTTTTTAAAACATAATTTAAATTTTTTAAACCTATAAGGTTACCCAGTATAAAAATATAAAAAATAAAATAAAAAAAACATTTAGGCAATATCGGGTTAGAATAATAAAATGTGATATTATCGCTAAATACAAAAAAATTTAATTTTAAAAAGGGTAAAAAATGTTTTAAAAAAATGAGCAAAATTTTATTTTTTTACATGAAAAAAAAATGGAAGGAGTTTGTTCTAAAAAAAAAAAGTCGTTTTGAAACGGGGACTGGGCTACCCCATTTTTGGGGATCTGTGCCCAAAATTTAAAAGGATTAGTTAAATTTTTGGGGGAATTTTCCCCAAATTTAAATCCCTGGGGCCCCCGGGAAATGTCTAATTTTGGGAAAGTGGCAGTAAAAAGCCTTTAGGTTTGGAAAAAACCCCGTATACTTCGTCACACTATGTAAAATTTAAAAAAACAATCACCAGAAAACCCCCCCTCAATATTATTTAAAAACCAATTGTTTATTTCCCCAAACCCTTTTTAGTGTAATAGATGTTATAAAACCCCAAGCTGCAAAAAATTTTTCAGATCCATTGATGGGCCCCCCAAAGTCGTTTTTGGTAAATATATCTTCTATTGACTGGTTTTGGAAACAGGGCTCTGGGACCCGTAGGTTACTGATTTATTTATTTGGACCACTTTCATTGCTATCAAAAAAATGGGGAAAAAATTTTTCGGGGGAAAAACTATTAATCTTGAAATAGACAATTTTTTAAAATTTTTAAGGAAAATTTTAAAAAGCATAGAAAGACTTGACAAAAATTTTTGGGGGTTTTTTTTACTTGATTTTATTCTGATAACGTGGTTTGGGGCTAGTGAAATTTTAAAACAAAATAAAAATGTATATAAAAAATTTTTTTTCCCAATTTGGTATTTTTTTTCTTTCCCAAAAATTTTTTTTTTTCTATATTTCAAAAACGCCCTTTGAAAAAATTTTTTTTTAAAAGGGTTTAAAAAAATTTTAAAAATTTTTTTTTTTTGGGGGAAAATTTTTAAAAATTAATTTTTTATACTAAACCCCTTTTTGTCGAAATGGAAAGGATCCTTAAAAAAAGGGGAAACGATTCCGGATCGGACCCCCAAAAAGGGAAACAATCACCAATCGATAAATTTTTTTTAAAAAAAAAAAAAGGAAAACTTTTGGGAAACAACCCCCTTTATCAAATTTTCGAATCCAATCATTTTGTTTTTATCCCAAAAGGAAAAAAAAAAATCGAATGTTCACATAACCCCGTTTTTTTAATAAAACGTAAAAAATTTTCCCAAAACAACCCCCAAAATAAATTTTTTTTTTTTTTAAGTTTTTAAATTTTAAAACAAATTAAATTTAAAATATTCTTTAAATTTTTTTATTTAATTCAGGTAACATAAATCCCCCAAAAAAACCCCTTTTTAACTTAAAAAACTTGTGATGCTAGATTTTCATAAGGTTTAAAAATTTTTAAGAAACCCCCAAGGCTTTTTGGTTTTTATTGTAATTTTACGGGGTTTTACCATTTTTAATAATTTTCTTCCCCAAAAAAAATGTAATTTTTTGAATAGAAATACATTTTTAAAATATCTAAAAAATTAAAAAAATTTTAAAAATCGAGCAAACAGAACTTTTAACATAGGGTTCCCTTTTTTTGGATCCCCACTCTATGGGTTAAAAAAAAAAATGTTTCATTAAATTTTTCCCCAATAAAAAAAACATTTTTATTAAAAAATCACTTTGGTTTTTTTCTTTTTTAAAAAGATCTTTATAAGCAATTTTTTTTTTAAAATCAATGGGGTTTTTTTTAAAAATCTTGGGTAAAATTTAAATTTTTAAAAAAAAAAAGTTTTAAAATTTTTGGACCGGATTTTAAAAAAATTTTTAAAAATTTTTTTTAATACGTAAAAAAATTTGGGGGTTTTTTGGCATTTGTCTCAAATTAAAAAAAAAGGGGAATCATTCCTTTTTAAAATCGGTTCTTCAGTTTTTTTAAAAAATTTTTAAGCCCCCGGTTACGGACCCTTTTTTTAAAAAAAAAATTGTTTCCCCTTTTGGGGTTTTTTAAAAAAATAACCCCTTTTCTGGTTCGATTCCACCACTCTGCTTTGTGTTTTTTTTTTGTTTTTTTTTTTTTTTTTATTGTGGGGGGTTTTGATTTTTTTTGTTTTGCACCTTTTTTTAAAGCAGAAAAAAATTTTTTAAAAAAGTTGCAGGTTTTTCCATTTTTTTTAAAAATATCAGTAAAAAATATCCATTAAAAAAGGGGGAAAAAAATATGCCTTCAACTTTTTTTAATTTAGAACACCCTGTATATTTGCCAAATAAAAGTTTTTTTTATTTCAAATAAAAACTGATGATATTTAAAAAAAACCCCTTTTTTTGAATTTTAAAATTTAAAATAAAATAAAAAAAAAAAATCATTTGTACCCAAAAAAACTAGAAAAAAAAAATTGTTTTAATAATTTTTTTTAAAATTTTTAAAAAAATTAAAATTATTTTTTAACTTTTAAAAAAGGGTTTGTATTGCTTTTGTCGATGGGCTTTTCCCAAAAAACAAAAAACTCTATTATCCCTTTTTAAAAAGGGAAACAATAATGTCGAGGGTGAAAAGGGAAAATTCTTATTTTTTCCGGGATACCATCTAGATATATTAAATTGAAAAAAGTTTATTGAACAAAAAGGGTTTAAAAAAAAGGAAAAAGGCCCTCCGCCCAAAAAAAGGTTTGGTTCCCCGTTTTCAGGATAATTATTATACTTTTTCCCATTGGACTTGCACTAACTACTTTTTTTTTTTGAAAATCCCGGGAAAAAAAAAAATTTGGATTTTGGGGGCTGAACTTAATTAAAAAAAAAAAAAATTTTCCTTTTTTAAAATTTTTTTCCCCTTTAAATTATGTCTGTTTTAGGAAAACCCTTCCCCAAAAAAAGCAGGACCCACCCCAAGTAAAAAATTTTGGGAAAAGCTGGGGTTTTTTCAAAGGTCCAAAGTTTTTAAAAAAAAAAATTTTAGACCAGTCCCTTCACCCCGGAAAAATTTTAAACAAAAAAATAAAATTATGGTTTAAAAAAAACCCTCACCAAATTCAACAAATAAATTTTTTGTTTCCCTTTTTCAATACTTTAAAATAAAATTTTTTTTTATTTTAAATTTTACCTAAAATATTTAAAAATGGTTAAACCAAATATCCCAATGTATATATTTTGAAATCAAAGGGAAAAAAAAAACTTTCGTTTTTTTTGGGGGAAAAAGGGTGTTTATTTAAAAAAAATTGAAATTTATATTTTTCCATTTTTTTTTGGTTTTTTTTGAAAAAATTTAAAAAAAATATGGAAAAATTCCACAAATTTAAAAATTTTTTCTGTCTTCAAAAAAAAAGGCCTCAAAAAACCACGTAAATATAATCAAAAAACCCTTATTTTCACAAATGATCACACAACTTTTAAACCCGTTTGTTTTTTTAAAGTGCTTAAAAAAATTAATGGCTTCAGTTCAGTGCAAACTAAATTTTTTTAAAAAAAATCAAAATTTTTAAAAGCTACAATTTTAAAAACACAAAAAAGTTTGAAAATCCCAAAAAAAAAAAAAGGTAATGGTATAGATAAAATTTTAAAAATTTTAAAAAAAAAGTCTCTTTAAAAAATTTCGAACAAAAAATTTTTAACATATTTTTAAAACAAAAAGATGTTTGGATGCGAAACACTTTTGAAAGGTGAGGGTTTTTAACCTTTAACATATCTCGGATGACTAAAAATTTTTAAAAAAAAAAATATCTTTAAAAAAAAACATTGGATATTTTATTTCTTTTGGGAAATTTTTTGCTTAATTACTTTTACTTAAGTTTTATACCGTTATAATAAAATATACGTGTTTATTTTTTTTTAAATTTAAAAATCCCCCCAAAAATTTTTTTTTTTAAAGCGTCATGGTTTCTTTTTTTTTTTAAAACTGAATTTTTAAAAAGGGGCTAAATTTTAAAAAAAATTTTTTTTATTAAAAATTAAAAAAATTTATGCACGGTGATACATCATTGCTAATATATATTTTATTTTTTTTTATTGTTCATTTTTTGTTATTTGTTTAAAAAATTTTAAAGTAACAATTTTTGACACTTTTAAATAGGTTTAAATTCAAAAATTTTTTTACTGGAAAAATTTTAAATTAATTTTTTTTCCCCGTTCTGCATTTAATTTGCATTACACAGTTACATTAAAAAATGTATTATATGAAATCTTAGACAATCAACATTGCTTTATTTTATGAATAAAATATCAATGTTTATAACTATACAAAAAAAGTCCCCCAAAATTTTAGGGTTAACCTTTCTCCTTTTTTTTTATTTTGGGAGTTTTTTTGGGTATTTAATAAAAAAAATTTTTTTTTCTCGACACCGAAAATTTATATATTTTTTTTTATTTTTAAACTTACGTTTTAAGTGTTCTTATTTTTGGGGAAAATTTTTTAAAAATATAAAATAAATAATAACTCATACATATGACCCCTTTTTTTTATAAAATTCCTTTTAAATTTTTTTTTGTTTTTTAAATTTTTTATTTATAATTTTTTTTTTCATTACTTTTTTTTTTTTTCCCCAAATTTTTGAAATGGCGCCTACTGCCCTGGAATTTTCCCTTTTTTTCCCCCCAAACCAAATTTTAAGTCCCGGTACCCTCCCCACCTCAAGAACCAACGGTCGTTAATTGGGCCCCCCAAAGCCATTGTGGACTACCAAAAAAAATTTTTTTTTTTATATAACAAACTTTTGCCCAGAAAAAGAAGGAACAAAATATTAAAATAACTAATGCTTTTTAAAAAAAACAATTGCTGATTAAATTAACCCCTTTTAATATTTTTTTTTAAAAATCAAAAAAAATAAATAAAAAAAAAAATTTTGGGGGGTTCTCGGAAAAAAAACAAAAATTTTTTGGGGGGAAAAAAACCTGTAGTTGTTTTGGGAAAAATTTCCCCCCCTTTTTAAAAAATTTTTTAAAAACAAAAAACACCCCCCAATTGTTTTTTCTTTTTACGAAAAAAAAAGGGCCATTTTTTTTTTCATGAGCTCGTTTTCCAAAATTTATCAAAACAAAGATTGAAAATTAAAGGGGTTTTAAATTTTTTAAAATTTTAAAAAGCTTTAAAAATTACAAACTTTTTTTTGTAAGGGCTGAAGAAATAAAGGCTTTTTGCAGTAAAACCAAAATTTTAAAAAATAAAAAAATATTTCTTGGTAAAAATTCGGGAAAAACAAAAAAATAAAAAATTTTCTTTAAAAATTTTAAAAAAAAACCCCAAAAAGGGGATTGGTTTTTTATTAATAAAGCCCCAAAACTTAATTAAAAAATCTTAACAAATTAGTGCTTAGCAGTTTTTTTAAAAATTAAAAGGGGTCTCATGTATGGAAAAAAAAAACCCTTTTATAGTAAAGGAAAAAATGGCACAAAAATAGGCTTTACGGGGTTTTTAGTAGGATGAATTTGAACCCCCTTTTTTCTTTTTCAATTTAAAAATTAACAAAATTAAATAATGAGGAAAAAAGCAAAATTGCCCCAAGTGTTGAAGGTCGATGAACACAAAATGACATTGACAAGGGCCTCCCCGGGGCTGGTGCACGCAAAAGGGTGGGGAAAACCCGTCGTTTTCCCGGGTTTTTTGGGCAATTCCCCCTTTTCCATTATATCTCGAAAGGTTTCGGGGCGCTAAAAAACAATTAGTTAACAGGACCCTAAATTCCCCGGTGTGCGCTAAGAATGGTAAAATGGGGTTTTTTTAAAAATTTTGTAATATCACCCCCAATTTTTTCTACTCGGGGGTTTTTTTTGGGGGGCGCTAAACCGAATATGCTATTGACGGGCCTGGAAAAACCGGGGGCCCAATTTTGGATGCGAAAAATCGGTTGATCTGCAATTTAGCTTAAAAAATTTTAACACAGACTGCACTAACATTTAATTTTTAAAAAAAAAAAAATATTTTCCCTAAAAAAAAAAAACGAAGAAGAAATAAAAGTAGAAGAAAGCGGGAAAAAAGTAATTATGTTTTTTAATTAAACTTTTAAAAAATGAATTTTTATCCCCAAAAAATTTTAAAAAACAATTTTATAAATAAATAAAAACAAAATTATAACTTTTTTTTTTTTAAAAAATAACCACAAATTAGAAACACATTGATCCCCAAACCCAACCCCGGGTGCTTTGAAGACCCTGATCTGGTACCGGGTACTAGAATACGACTTTACACGGTCCTTTTGGGGCACCGGGTACTTCCCGGCCCCTTTGAATATTTTTCGTGTTCAGGACCAAAAAACCCCCCCGTAAAGAAATTTGGATGGGGAATTTTAAATTTTTAAAAATCCAGAAGACGACATTTACACCATTCTTAGCGAAAAACCCCCGGGGGTCTGGGGCCCCCCGTCAATGCCCCACCTTAAAACCCCCCTAACAAATTTAAAAATTTTTTTTAACTAGTTATAAAAATTTTAATTTAAAAATTTAAAATGCATTTAAAAATAAAAATTTTTTTTTACAAATGCGGTTTTTATTTTTCCCCCCCCAAATTTAAAATTTTTCACAAAGTTTGAAACGTTCATAAAGGGGAAATTTAAAAAACCCCCTTTAAAAAAATTTTTGCCAAAAAAAATTTTTGTCTTACTTCGTTTTCCCCTTTTTTTTATTTTAAAAATTTTCTTTAAAACATGATCTTTGGCACAACACCCTTTTTTTTGGCGGGGAAATGGGGGTTTTAAATTTTAAATTAAAGTTTAAAATTTAATGCTATATTTTGTTAATTTAAAAATATTTTTTTAAAATTTTTTTTACCTTGTATTCTTAAAAAAAAAAGAATGGTTTTTAAAAATTTTTGTTTTTTTGGAAATTTTTAAAAAGCCCCATTTTCCTCCACCTTTTCTAAATACTTATTTATTTTTTAAAAAAAATTTTTCTGTCTTCATTACAATAAATTTTATTGACAAAAGGTTTGATTTGGGGAAAAAAAAAATTCGCCCTTTAGGTTTTTAGGGCCCTAACTCTGCAAATATTTTATTTTTCATTTTTTTAAATTTTTAAAAAAAAAAGCGACATCACTAAAATTTTTTTTTGGGTTTTGCAATTGGTGACCCTTTTTAAAATTTATTGTAAATAAGGAAATTAAATAAAAAAAAATTGTTTTTTAAATCTATAAAAAAAACCCCTTTTTAAAATTTTTTGTAAAAAGTCAAAATTAACATCAAAGGTAAAATATAAATGTATTTTTAAAAAAAAATTTTTTTTTCCAGAAAAAAAAAAAAAAAATCTATCTTTAAAATTTTCTAATGATATTCAAAAACATCCCAAATAAAAAAATAAATAATACTTTTTTAGATTAACACCAAAAAAGTATTGTTTCAACGATAATCCATTTTTCGAAAAAAAATTTTTCCGTAGGATAGAACGAATGAGCTTCTTTTGATTTTTCTTTCAAACATTAAAAATAAAATGAAAGGTTAAAGACTAACGATTTTGGCTACGCTAGTTAATAAAGGAAATACATTACTTTTTCCGTTAAACCAATTTTGGAAAGTTTTTTTAACGTGCCGGTAAAGTGATACTAAAAAAGTAGATAATGATCTAACTGGGTAATTTGATTTTTAAATTTGAAATATACAAAAACATCATTTCCCGGGGGGGGGTACTGAACCTGTCGGGTTAAACTCTATAGATATGGTGCAAAATAACGGGAAGGAGTGCGAAATAACAGAAGGAGTGCGAAAAAAAAACCAAAAAGTATAAATATGCTAAATAAAAAAAAATTTTAAAAAAAGATATTAAAACAATAAATTGCAGCCTTAACCTGAAAGGGCATGTATAGTCTGTCTCAAAGTATACCGTGTTAGCTTTTTGCCTTCTTTTTATGGATTATACCTGCCACAGAAAAAATTTTGCGGATCGGTAGGTTTTAAAGACAGAACATTGGGGAAAGGACTTTAATAATATAAAATTTATAATTTATTGTTTTTTTTTTTTAAGTAAAAATTAAAAATCATTAAGAAATTAAATATATGCAAAGTTTTAACAAATTTATAACTGCATTATCTATATATAATTACTTTTTAAATCTAAATAAAAAAATTAATTCTTTTCATATGAGTCACCCATTGAAAAAATTTACAATATGACATTTTTGTTTTGGAAAAAAGAAGGGGTCCCCAATTTTATAATGTGCTGTAAAAATTTTTCCCCAGCTCTTAACTGGTATGTTAGTAATTACTTTTTTTATCAAATTTCTAACACTGGGACTTAAAGTAGGTGAACCTTTTGCTTTGATCTTTGATTAACATGGTTCCACAAATGTCTGGGGGGTTTAAAACTGGGGAAAACGGAGGAAGCCGTAAGACGGGTATCCCCAGCCTGTTCAACCAAATTATCACATACATATTGTTTTTTTTAAATTTTTTATGAATTTAGGACTTCCCAAAAATTGCGTTTTTTTTTAACTGAATTCCCAAAAAAAAAATCATTTTCTAAAAATATTCCTGGTTTAGTTTTTTGAACTTGATGAAGCTGGTGCTTTTTAGCAGACGGCTGTGGTAGCCCCGTTATCCATGACAAAAAACACTGTTGTTTGGAATATTTTTAAAAAAAAATTTTTTAAAAAGTTTTTAAAAAAACTGCCTTTATCCCTATGATAATCCCCTAAATTCTTTTAAAAAAATTTTTCAGGCTGCATCCCAAAAGGGTTTTGGGGCAAATCCTCTTCTGAACCAAAACTTGTATTTGGGAATGCGTTTTCCCCTTTTTTTGAAGGTGCTTTCGTCTGACAGTTTTTACTGGAATCAACCCATCCTTTGGATACTGTGTCGTTTTATCAGCCCCCTTTTTTTTAATTAAATTAGGGGTCTGTTTTCAAACCCCATATTTTTTAAATTTTTTGAAGGAAAATTTAAAAAACCCCTTAATTCTGTGCGATTCCATTAAAACTTGTTTTTTGGGGGCTTTTTTCGGTTTTAAAATTTTTTTCAAAAAACTCGGAGGGGGGGGCTAAAAAATTTTTTTTGGGTTTTGTCTTCGTCAAAATTTTTTTTTAGTTTACCCCGGTGGGAAAAATTTTTAAAAAAACAATATATTTACCTTCTTATTAGGTCCTGATCACTATTGTCTATCCCCCTGAGTTTTAAAAAAAAACTACTTTTTTTTTTCAATTCTTTTTTTACCCCCTTTTCGATGATATTGGGTTTTGTAAGTAGACAGGTTTTTTTTTTGGGGTTTTTTTTAAAATTGACCTCTCCCGATTAAAGTTTCCACATTTTACAACCTGTTTGCATTTAATGACAAATGATTTCGAGGCGGTTATATTCTCTTTAAAAAACTTTTTCGAAACCACATAAAACCGGTTATTCCCCAAAAATTCTTTATAAAATGGCCAAAATATTTTTTATGCCCCAAAAGGTTAATACTCAAAAAAACCTTACCCCCCCCCTTTTTAACAAATGGGTTTTTCCCAAAAAATGAGTAATAAAATCGTTAAAGGTTTATTGGGGTATAGTTTCCCCCCAAAAACCATAACGATATACTTTGGAAAAAAATTTTTTTGTGGTTAATTGGGTTAAGGTCAACCGTCAGGTTGAGCAAAGGGGAAAAAGGGGTTTTTAAAAGCGGCGACACCCCTTTAAAAAAACAATTAGTTTGAACCCATTACGATTTTCAGCTAGATCAATTTATTTAAAGATAAATTTCCCAAAAAAAACCGGGGGGGTTTTTCTATATTTGCTTATGTTACATAAAAAGAAAAAAACAAAAAGGGAAAAAAAAACCCTTTTTAAAAATTTTGAAGGTTTAAAAAGGATGGCCCCCAAATATAACAGAATAAGTCTTTTAAAAAAATTTTAAAAACTTTTTTTTTTTAAAAAAACCCCCCCAAAAAAAAAAAAAATACCCAATTTCGTAATAGTATTGGCCCCGGGGAAAGGGGGGGTAATATTTCACGGTAAATGAAGAAGCAATTTTTTTTAAACATTTTATTAAAAAAAAAAATTTTTTGTTATCACTGTGTTTATTATAAAAAACAAAACAAAAAAAAGGTTTCGTTTAAGATTATTTATAGTCCTGAGAAGTTTCACAGTGTGTTGATCATGGCGATTGTCTTGCAACGGGTCCCCACCGTTCTTTGGGGCACTCGTCTTCTTTAGATGAACATGTTTTAGTTAGGGATTACTTTCTAAATAAAATTTTTTTTGATACCCCCTTTGGAATTTCTTGAATTATTGATGAGA